>OX596073.1:93956727-94256727 GCA_951394005.1 Protophormia terraenovae | reverse complement strand
CTGTGTCAGCGAAAAATTTCAAATGAAATTTGATATTTTTGTTTACAATTTTGTTGGAGTTGTAGTTTATGTGCATTATTACATATTAAATTTTAATTGTTTATAGAATTTTTAATATATATTTCGATTAATAAAATTTCAACTTTAATTAAAACTTTTTGGTTTTTGTATGTATATTAACAAGAAGGAAAATATCATATGATTTTTTTCTTTAACTTTAATAATAATAAAAATATTAGTTGATTTTGATAGACATAGTCATGGTTAATTTGAATAGTATTGGTATATTTAATATTACATTTAATTTATTTTAATTACATTTTAAGCAAACTTTTTTTAATTTTCCTTTTGTTAATAATTAATATACCCCATTAATAATAAATAAAACATTTCAACAAAAATATATTTTGACTTTGACCTCTTATTATTAATATACAAGTTTATATATAAAATCAAAAGTGTCTAGATTACAAATCTGTATAAATTTTCCGTACATCTAAATTGGTTTTTTTTTTTTCTAAAAAACAAAAAAAATTTTCGCACTTTTTTAAACATGTATTTTTTTTTTTTGTATATTTGAGTTTAGCCTGGTAATAAAATATCATATTTTTTTATATATATATATATATATACTTTTTAATGAATAATACAATATATCTGTATACGTATAGTGTTGTCATTTCCTAACTTTCAGTGGTAGATTTAACATATGAAAAGATTAAAATTAATTGAAATTTTTAAAGAATTCTAATTAAGTATAACGGTCTCAGTTGTAATTTTTAGGATATTAGCACTATTTTTACTGTAATTTCCAACATTGAAAATAAGTCTGAAGAAATATTGCTAAGTTTTCATTTGAACTCAATTTTACAAACAATTTGTTATTTGAAGCTGTAGAACAATCTAGCATAATATTTTGAACAATATAGCATTTTCCCATTTAAATCTACTGGCAACACAGCTAATGATAATGAGAATTGTTTTGTTTTGACTTAAATAATAAAAAATATATTGTTTGATTTTGATAATTTTTGTGAAAAAAAAAAAAAAAAAAATTAAAAAAATAAAAAAAATTATATTTTTTCAAAAAATTCTTAAAAAAAATATAATTTTTGTAAAAAAATTTAAAAAAATAAAAAAATTATATTTTTTTACAAAATTTTGTTAAAAAATATAATTTTTGTGAAAAAAAATTAAAAAAATAATAAAAAAATTATATTTTTTAACAAAATTTTGTAAAAAAAATATAATTTTTGTGAAAAAAATTAAAAAAATAATAAAAAAAATAATCTTGTTTGAAATAAGATAATTTTACGTACAAAGTCTATTAATAACTAAAACTTGGGGAAATTTTAATTGTATTTTTCAAGTTCGACTTGACCAACCAACAACTTTAACATCCCTGTTGTGTAAAATATTACATTATTATCTTTCTATGTAGATTGCAGATCGTCACAAAAAATCATCAAAATATTTGAAATTAAGGAAATAACCAAAGATGGCCCTAGTTTCACGAAAAAATATTTTGATGATTTTTTGTGACGATCTGCAATCTTTACATAGAAAGATAATAATGTAATATTTTACACAACAGGGATGTTAAAGTTGTTGGTTGGTCAAGTCGATTTTGATGATTTTTTTGTGACGATCTGCAATCTTTACATAGAAAGATAATAATGTAATATTTTACACAACAGGGATGTTAAAGTTGTTGGTTGGTCAAGTCGAACTTGAAAAATACAATGACGAATTTGGCGCAATTAAAATTTCCCCAAGTTTTAGTTATTAATAGATTTTTTACGTAAAATTATCTTATTTGAAACAAAATTATTTTTTTTATTATTTTTTTAATTTTTTTCACAAAAATTATATTTTTTTACAAAATTTTGTTAAAAAATATAATTTTTCAGTGACAAAAGCTTTGAACAATAACAACGGACAACACTGCAATACAATTAATTTAAACACTTATCCCTGAAGATGACCAACAAAGTTGGTCGAAATATTGGATAAAAATAAAATTAATATAATAAAATTAAAACATAAAAGAGTTTTTATTTTATATATTGAGACCTCAAGCCGAACAACAAATAAATAAGATAAAAAAATATAATTTTTTTAATTTTTTTCACAAAAATTATATTTTTTAACAAAATTTTGTAAAAAAATATAATTTTTTTATTATTTTTTTAATTTTTTGCACAAAAATTATATTTTTTTACAAAATTTTTTTAAAAAATATAATTTTTTATTAGTTTTTTAATTTTTTTTTTCACAAAAATTATATGGTCAAATAACTTCCACAAGGTTTTCATATACATAAATATATATGAATGATGTAAACAACATAAATTTTCTCACATAGACAGCATAAACCAAAAAAAATATATATTTTTTTGACACTATTCACCTAAATATATATAAAAAGTAAATACATACATATTTTATTACAAGTAAAAATTTTCTTCGTGTATATAGGAGACAAAAATTCTTCTGTATTGAAAGCATAAACAATGTTTGGTTATCATTTCGATATAAATTTCAGGAATATTTTATTTAATTATATACAAAGAATTATAATACAATTATTTTTGTAGTTACTTATTGATAGTTTAGTTTTTATTATCTATAATTTACCCTTTATTTTTTCAATTTCTTTTCCATATATGTTAGGCTTAACCGAATACATTTTAAGTATTAAACCAATGAATTCCTTTATTATTTTACCATTGCATTCATCTTTTATTATTCCTAGTACTTTTTTATTTAGAAGAGGATATTGAAAGCGTTTTCTTAGTCGTGTAGAAATATCGGATTATATAGATTTTTATATCCTTTGAATATAAATTCTAAGATATAATCTCAAATATTAATAACATTTAACAGGCCATTTTTAAATACTAAAAATTTACAATATGATGATAAATATCAATCTGGCATGTGTCACGAAAAATATTTTGTTAATATTATAGTTCAATTCAGTTTAATCATATTAAACGTAAAAAAGACAAATATGTGCATTTATTATTACAATATTAAATACTCCAATACATTTCCAATTAACCATACCTATCAAAATCAAACAATATATTTTTTTATTATTTAAGTCAAAACAAAACAATTCTCATTATCATTAGCGGTGTTGCCAGTAGATTTAAATGGGAAAATGCTATATCGTTCAAAATATTATGCTAGACTGTTCTACAGCTTCAAATAACAAATTGTTTGTAAAATTGAGTTCAAATGACAACTTAGCAATATTTCTTCAGACTTATTTTTAATGTTGGAAATTACAGTAAAAATAGTGCTAATATCCTAAAAATTACAACTGAAACCGTTATACTTACTTAGAATTCTTTAAAAATTTCAATTAATTTTAATCTTTTCATATGTTAAATCTACCACTGAAAGTTAGGAAATGACAACACTATACGTATACAGATATATTGTATTATTCATTAAAAAGTATATATATAAAAAAATATGATATCTTATTACCAGGCTAAACTCAAATACACAAAAAATACATGTTTAAAAAAGTGCGAAAAAAATTTTTGTTTTTTAGAAAAAAAAAAAAAAAACCAATTTAGATGTACGGAAAATTTATACAGATTTGTAATCTAGACACTTTTGATTTTATATATAAACTTGTATATTAATAATAAGAGGTCAAAGTCAAAATATATTTTTGTTGAAATATTTTATTTATTATTAATGGGGTATATTAATTATTAACAAAAGGAAAATTAAAAAAAGTTTGCTTAAAATGTAATTAAAATAAATTAAATGTAATATTAAATATACCAATACTATTCAAATTAACCATGACTATGTCTATCAAAATCAACTAATATTTTTATTATTATTAAAGTTAAAGAAAAAAATCATATGATATTTTCCTTCTTGTTAATATACATACAAAAACCAAAAAGTTTTAATTAAAGTTGAAATTTTATTAATCGAAATATATATTAAAAATTCTATAAACAATTAAAATTTAATATGTAATAATGCACATAAACTACAACTCCAACAAAATTGTAAACAAAAATATCAAATTTCATTTGAAATTTTTCGCTGACACAGCATTCGATATTAATTACTATTTTCACATGCCAAATTATAAACGAATATTCATCTAATCATGTTGAATATAAAATAAAAAAACACAATTTTTTTTATTTTTGATATAGCTTTTATTACTTTTTTTTAATTTGCTAAAAAATTAATAACTATACATGTTTTATTTTACTATTTTGCCAACTGAATAATGATTGTGAATTTGGAATGAGAAACTCTCTCACTTCGTCTTCTACTGCAGAATTATCACCGGCTGCTTTTTCCAATTCCAAAACATGCATGCCACTTTCTAACTTTCTTCTTAATATAAATTGTTCATTGTAAACTCCTTCTATTATATTATCTTCCAAATTATTATATCGTTTGGGAAGATATAACATTCCCTCCTCAAGCTCTGCAATTTCCATATTTGTTCTTATGACGGAACATAGTTAAAATCTTATATGGCTTTGATGGAAGTAAATCCTTTGTTGCCAGATATGGCTTTGTTTTTAATTTATTGAAAGCCGTAACAATATCGGCATTTGTAATATTATTAGAATTCATTTTTGGTTCCTCCTTTTAATAAAAAAAATTTAAAAAATTTGCTTCAGAGATTTATATTTATATCTATTCCACTTAACATTTTTATGAAAAATAATTAATTTATTTTTTGCTCCAAAAAGATTTTACATAAATTGAGTGTTTTTTTATGTACTTTAGAACATTTATAATTCAAATTTACTCTATATTTTTATATTAAATGTATTTTATTGCATGAAATTGTAGTTCATTTAACAATTTTTATTATAATTTAATTCAAATATTGCAAGGCTGTTTGATGACTGCCAACCCTTGTACACAATTGTCCAATTTTGAACATTCATTTTAGTCAAGTATGGATCTTCCCTATTTAAAAATTTTGTAAATCTCTGCGGAAGATAAAACCATTTATTATTATCTAAATATGCTATGACTTTTGATCCATGTTGCGTTTCTTTCCAATCAAAATTTAAAATTTTGTATGGTTGATATAGAAGAATGTCGTCAATTTTTATATATTCTGGCTTAATACCCAAAATAAATAAATAAATAAATAAATAAATAAATAAAAAGATAAATAAATAAATAATCAAAAGTGTTATCCTAAAGCGTTAACTCACCACTTTGTTATGTATACTTTGAAGTAAATTTTAGAGCAATGTTTAAAAAATATATTCTGATATGTCTTTTTAGAGGAATTAAACAAATACTATCTTCTCTTGAAAAAAATCATAAATCAGATTATTCCGAAAAGTTTTAATGTAAATTGAGTGTTTTTTTATATAATTCAAATTTACTCTCATTTTGAAATCATAACATAAATTTCACAATTCTCTTAACATAAATTTCACAATTCTCTTAACATAAATTTCACAATTCTTTTAACATAAATTTCACAATAATTTCTAATATCACATTAGAACAAATTATACATAACCTTACCCAACAAAATCAAACATATTTTTTAATTAAAGTCAAAAACCTTTTACATGGTTATTTTATGCATATGAAAAAAAAAAAACAACAACAATTCTCAAGTTAAATTTTACACTTTACAAAAACAACCATGTGAATAAACCAAACATACTCAAACTCTATTTATCCAAGTCATCAGTTTTTAATTTCATCACAATTAAAAGTGTAAAAAAAAAAAATTTGTTCTCCATATTAATTCGTTTGTATGTACTTTAACATAATTACATACATATTATTTATTATACAAAAGTTAAAAAAAAGAAATGTTGACAAAAATAAATTCATTGGATTCCAATTTCATAAACTGCATTTGGCCGTTTACACAAACAAATATTGTAGCATTTATTAAAAAAGCACACAATAAACAAACATACATACATATATTATTACAATATATTAAACACACAAAGGGGGACGGGATCTCCCCCTTTATATTTCTTCTGATGGATCAATAAAAAAAATTTACCATCTGCGAACCCTAACTTAAAATAATTTTTCAGTAATGATAAAAAAAATCTTGAAAAAAAACAAAACCCCCCTCCCCCCTCAAATGTTTTGGGAGCTACGCTCAATTGTCCCAGAACCGACCCAAACACATTTTTTTCATAAACGATAAAAAATCAGCCCCCCCTCAAATGTTTTTGTAGCTACGCTAAATTGTCCCAGAACCGACCTATTTATACTACTTAGGTTATACCAAAGAATATTCATATATAGAATGCGCATCATGTAGAAACAAAATTTCTTATGGCGGGTTCTAATCATAGTACCTGCTCTCATGTAATTCTCGCTCTCAACATTTTGCGATGATGAGGGGGATAAGTAACAAGGGAAAACTAAATCCACCACCAAAACAGAGAGAGAGAAAGAGTTTAAGTATATGTGTTTGTACATGTGTGTATTAATTATAAAGAATTGCAAATAAAAACACGCACACATATATATAAGATTGTACATGTATATCTTTATTTCAAATTGAAAGAAACAATTTGTTTCTTGTATTTTGAAAAAAGTGCCAACAGAATTTTTAGTTGTTTATTTACTAATGGAAAAGATATGAACATTAATATTACAGTAGGGCATAGCATACATGTTTTGTTGTTTTACAAGTAGAAATACTTTGATCTGCACCGACGTGCTTATACCTTTCTTAGTGACGTGACAAATTTTTATATGATTTCGAAGTTGTCAATTTATATTTTATAGTTATATTTTTGATAAACTAATAATTGTTATATTTTACTTTTATATATTATATTTTTATATATTTCATAAAATGTGCATATAATTTGTTTTTGGTGTTTTTTTTTTTTATTATTATTAAAAAAAAGTTTTTATAGAGAATTTTTAGTTTTTGAAATTATTATTTAAAAAAAATATTTAAATTTTTTCATTTTTAAAAGTATATATTTTTCCATTTTTTGGATTTTTTAGAAAGAAAAATAAAAATAAAGTAAATAGTAAATAAAAGTTTTTCCTTTTTTTCGGAAAAAAATTATTTTGTGATTTTTTCCATGTTTTTGAGTTGTATTTTATTTGAATCAAGAAATTGTTATTAAAATATACATTTTTTTAGAAATAAATAATATTAATATTTTCAATTTTAAAACTTATTTTTAAATAATATATATTTTATTTAGTAAAAAAATAGTTTTGAATAAAAAAAGTATTTCATTTCTTTTATTTTTGGGCAGAAATAACATTTATTTTGAAAAATAAAGAAGTTTTTTTGATTTCCTTTTTCTAAGCAAAAAGTTATTATTTTTTTTTTATACAAAAAGAAATAAATATTCATACAGCAAAGATTCAATTTATAGACCTAAATTTTTTTATAAACAAAAATACTGATTTTTTTTAATATATAAGTTATTTTTTTGGCAGGAAATAAGTTATTTTTTATTTATTCATTTATTTATTTTTGTCATAATAATTTTTTTATATAGAAGGTATATATACAAATTAAATATTTTTTCAAAAGATCTTTTTTCAATATAATTCCACCTTCTTTACAGAATAAAACAAAATTATTAAAGAAAAATCTAATTTTTTTGGTGACAAATTTGTTATGAATAAAAAAAATAAAAATATTTTTTTATATTTTTTTCAAGTGGATATAATTTTATATTTTTGTTGTTATTTATTTAATTAATTAATATACTTAACTTTAACATCTGTTACTTTGAATACATAAGTAACAAAACTACACAAATCAAATTTTAAAATACAAATTTGATATTCTGAAAGTATATTTACATAAGCTCATATGACGTTTAAAAAGGTATAAGTAGTTCGGTGACGATTAAAGTATTTCTATTTTTAAAACAACAAAACACATATGCTATGCCCTACACTAACATACACGATCGTATTTTATCTCCTTTAGTAAATAAACGACCAATTCCTTGTTTCTACTTTTTTATAGGCACTACACCAGCGATCGCCACACTCATACATTCACAATTATGTTTGTGTATGTTTTGTTTTTCCCATTATGAAATTATACACCAAAAAAATAACATCATTTTTATAGTAATTTTATTTTGAAAGTTTCTTCGTCAATTCAAGACTTGTAAGTGGAAATACACGTTACTAGTTTAGAATTTTAATAGTAATAACCAGGCAACGATTACCATAGTAATCATAAAAATTAAGATTTAATGTTTATTTTTTCTATTATTTGATTAAAAAAAAATATAACGATAAATTATTAATTTAGGATTTTAATTTCTTATTAAAAAATATCGAATAATTCAGCACGAACGATTATTTCAGATTTGTATTTTATAATAAAAAAATTAATTGTAGTACATTATTAATTAAAAAAAGATAGTTATATAATTAAAAAATCATATTAATTAATACTACTTAATATTAAATATTTTTCATGAGTGTATCTCAAGCAACAAGCAATAACACAACATTCTTGCTTGAATGCTCGTGCGAGACTGACTTTCTTGTGTGTTTTTTATTCATTTCAAGAGCATAACAAAAGAGATAAAAAACACGCAAGCTTCTTTTCCTTTTGCCTTCCCTCCCGCATCATGAAATACTTTTAAAAAATATTTCAGTTTTCATTGACATGCGCCTTCTATATGTTGTATATTCTTTGGTTATACCCTTTCAAAAATGTAAAATAAACCAAATAAACTATCGTCTGAAATATAAATTAAGAAATATTTGAAATAAGAAATTCTGTAATTTTATAATTAAATTGTAATATATTACCTTCAGCCCATACAGATTTATAACTTCATATTTTTAAAGTTTATTTCTGGATGATCTGTAGCAAAATATAAAAAATGTAAAGAAAACGAAACTATAAATAAACAAGCGCGAATATATTCGGCCCGGCCGAATCTATATACCCACCATCAAAGTAGGCAGTAAAGTGGGCGGACCACGCCCATTTTTTGCTTCCGACTTTACATTGGTCCTTGAACTATGTGAACACAATTTCGTTGATTTTCACCATATATGGGAGGTGGGCGGTAAAGTGGGCGAACCACGCCCATTTTTGGTTTCCGAGTTTATGTCGATCCACCAAGTATACGTACAAAATTTCGTTGGCGTACGTGCTTTTATTGAAGAAATATCAGCAGAAAAGTATTTCACGGACACCCTGTGTTTCTAGTTTTTAGCCCATAACTTTTTTGTTTATTAACCGATTTTACCCTACGTTGCCTCGTTCGAGCTCTATCCTGCTTTCAACAGACGGACAGACGGACGGACATAGCTAGATCGATTCAGAATTCAACCAGGACCCAGAAAATATATACTTTGTGGGGTCTTAAATGATTCCTTCGACATGTTACACACGGAATGACAAAATCAATATACCCCCCATCTTTTTGATGGTGGGTATAAAAAGTTTATATTGAGGTCTTATATTAAAAACGGGCCTCATGCAAAACAGCATTTTTCAGGAGAACATAAAAACTGTTTATTTCCCTAATTTTTTAATATTTTGCAATCCGTTCTTCTACGAGTTATTAATATTACGTCTACTAAACCTCACACTGAAAAATAAATCCTATAACTCCATTATTCGCGAAGTTAAGGTAGATAGCCCGTTTTGTCTTAATTGTTTTTAATGTTTGTTATAAAATGTTCATATAGCCCGTTTTGTTTATTAGAAATTAAAGAAGTAAAACATAATATTTTTTGAAAAAAAAAAAAATTGACAATATTTTAAATTTATGATATCGTACCAATCAGGAGATAAAAAAAACGAAATTTTGTGGTTGGATGGACCATTTTTAATCGTTTGAAATTTCAAATAACAGGAATGTTTACTAAAAGGACGAAAATGTGTTCAAAATTATAATTATAAATTAAATTTTGAAAAAAAATTGCATGCGAAAAAAATTGAAAAAAAAATTTTAAATGCAATTTAATACAATTAAAATGTATTAAATTTCATACAACTCAAAAATTATTAAAACCTTTAAAGACGATGTTTATTGCACTTTTTATTTAATTATCATTTTTTTAAGAAACTGATTTTGGTATCTAAAGTGTTTTGCTTATAATTACGAATTTTATTAAAATTTTTTCATTCCTGTCTTTAAATCTAGTGTATAGTGCTCCCATTTAGCTTCATAAAATGTTTTTAGGTGTACCCTCGTATGATCTATAAGCATCTAAAAAAGGCTAAAAATCTAACTTCAATGGCTTTTTTCTCCAGACTGCATTGAGATAACAAAATTTTTATGAGATATAGTAAGATTATAATTCAAAATATTTAAGAAAAGTTCCAACCGAAAAGAAAATTCTCATTGTTTATCAACTTTTATTTTAACATTTCTTTAAAGATCAAACAAAAATTTGCACATAGCCCGTTTTGCCTTAAAAAAATATATTGTTTGTAGATAGCCCAAAAACAGAAAATGAAGATCATAGTGTTAGTTAGAATTAACTTTTGACTCCAAAATTAACACCATATATAAAAAATTGAAAACTGAAGAGTCTGACGCAAAAAAAAAAATTTTCTAAATCAGCATGAGGCCCGATTTGAATATAAGCCCTCGATATACATAGTACAAAAAATATGTACCTACATTTGTAAATCATTTGTGGTCACTTGTAGTAGGTTTGTTTTTAGGTTTTCCAAGGAAATTTTTGTAGTGCAGTTCTCCATAATCCAAAACGGCTCCTTAAGATAATGATGACCGTGGTCTGGCAGTTAATTAATTTAATTTATTTATATTTGCTATCGAAATGATTTATAAAATAAGTAAATATACCTAAAATATTAAAAATTTTAAATGTTTAACATTGCCTTGAAAATAATGAAAAAGTTTACCAGATGTCCTTACGCTTAACAGTGCTTTAGTTGGTTGCATTTTGTGCCATCCATGAGTTTGCACATAAATTAACATATTTGCAGGAGAATTATATATTTATTGATCGAAACTTGCATGTTCTTGAAGTATATCTGATTTAACACAAATTCACACTTATTTTTCACTATATTTTATTTATTTGAGAATTTTTGTATTTGTATAAAAAAAAAAAAAAAATTAAACAAAATTTAAATCTATTGACACAAAAACACGTACACAAGCTTTATTGTTTGTCTTTCAACTGATCTTCTTCACTATGCGTTTTGTGTATTGAAGAAATTTCTTCAGTTCTACACATGTTTCTTCAATTTGACTAAAAGAAATTATTTAAATTAACGAAATTTATTCAATTCTACATGCCTTTAGTAAATTTGAAGAAATTTCGTCAATTTTAAGAATTTTATTCAATTTGACTAAAATAAATTAGTTAATATTAATGAAATTTCTTCAATTCTACATGTCGTTAGTAAATTTAAAGAAATTTCTTCAATTTGAAGAATTTTATTCAATTTGAATAAAATAAATTATTTAGTTTTTTAAAATTTGTATGCTTTTAGTCGATTTACAAATTTTTAGTCAAGTTGAAGAATTTTATTCAAATTGACTAAAAAATATTAGTCAATTTTAAAATTTACGAAAAATATTAGTTAATTTAACAGATAATTTATTCAAATTAACATCTTTTTGCAGCGTTGTCAACTTTTCTAAAAGGCGCTAAATTATATTTGAATAATTTTTTTTTATTATTTAGTTAAATGTGTATTTTTTTATTAAAAACAAAACAACTTATTTAATATATATTTGAAATTTAAAGTTCATGTGCAAATATTATTTATGCAATATTGAACATTAATATTTTATAAAAAAAATATTTAAGGTGCAAAGAAAGGTTATACATTTGATAATAACTTTCATTTAAAGGTTCTTGAATTAATAAATATGTTAATTTTAAATATGAAGATATTTTTAGTCCCGGCATTATCCTGCTGACTTAGTGGCCATATACTAAGCTTTAAAAATAGTTTTATGTTTAAAAACTTATTTTTTTTATCCCTTAAGTTTTTCCTAAGTTTGAAAATAGTCTGACATCTTAAAAAATATTCATTGAAAACAGAGTTTAAAAAATAGTAAATAGTTTTTTCTTGTCTACGGCAGCCCATTTTGAAAATATACATTATTAACATTTTTTGATGTGAAACATACTAAAAATATACCACAATCAATGAGCGCCATATATGTTTTCACTTGTACATTTAAATATTTTTATTTTCAAAATATATGTTGAACAAAAATTATACAAAACAAAAAATATGCATCATGACCAGTACGAACTGCGTAAAATATTTCAGCTTGTGCATTTTTTACTGCGAAGTAAATGTGTACGAATAAACGAAGACTTGCGAAGCTGACAAGTTGAATATATGAGTACGAAATATGTGAAAAATATGTTGAAAAAATATGCTTGTGTGTGGAAATCGTTAGTAATGTGTAAACAGAAATAAACAAAAACAAAAATGATTGTTTTTGGGTATTTCTGTATTGGGTATTGTGACACAGAAATATAATAACGATGATTATAATAATCTTAAAAGTTTAAATAGGAGCTCAATAAAGTGTTAAGTAGGAAAAAATTGTTTTATACAAATTAACCAATGTATTTTTGCATGTGTTGTTTACAAAAACAGCAAAGGATAACAACGTACAATTAAAATCAAAGTGATCGATTCAAGGTTTATAACGTGAGTGGAAAAAAGGAAAATTATAATGCAAAATTTGGGATGACAAATTTACCAACAACATCATGTGTATGTTAATATGGAAAACAAAGAGAAAACAAATAAATAACCACATTACAGTGCTTTGAGTTGAGAATAACAAAATGTTTGAAATAAAAATTATATACTTTTGTGAAGCCTTTTTGCTTTCTGGTCACCTGCAATTTAATAATAAAATTCTTTCAGATAATTATTTCATTATATATAATACAATTCTGCACAAAATCATCCACATTCAGAATGAAAATATATATTTTTCTATATTATTCACGGTTTTGCTTTGGGTCATTTTGCGGAAGCCTCCGAAATTCTTAAAAAAATATTTATGTGAATAAATAATTAAAATATCTTTTCTCTCTCTAAATGAAGTTACAAATTTGAAGCTATTAGAACCTTATTTCATAATAATGATTAAAGTATTCTATTAGTAAACTTAAAACCAAAAAAGATATAGAAAATTTGGATTCGATTAGTTTTCTAGCACGAATAGTTTTCTTCGTTCTCTGGGAGCTTCATAATGCTCTGGAAATGGAAAAATGCTTCGAAAATGATATGATTCACTTATTTCCGCACCTTGTAAGCACTTTTAAAATTTGTTTTTGCCAGAATTTGAAGGTCGAAGAGTTTTTTAAGTAAGTATAATTATGAACAACGTATTTCCACCTCCGATAAAAAATTAAAAATCTAGCTCCATTAGGATTAGGGTTACCAGATGGACTTAAATGAACTTGATTGTCAAGATATTTGTAAACATAACTTATCAAGTTATAAGTTCAAATGAAATTTGTCAAGTTGAAAACAATTTATAGTTATAAATATTTTTTATAGCGATAATTCCGAAGCATAAATATAAGCCATGTATTTTAGAGAATAGAATGCCATCTGATTTGTTATACCCTGAAAGTTAAATGTGCACAGAATTACACAGCATAATGATTGAAATTTAAATAATCTTGAAATCATATCTATATGAGATATACGAATCATTTTAATTTAAAAAAAAATCTACAGAATAAACTGATTACTATATGTTATACATCGATCAGGATTGTTTAGAAACTTCTAAAACACATTCGCTTATAGCAATTGTTTAGTGCCGTGAATAAATGTTCAAGAGCAATTCTAGAATTCATATATAAAATAAAATATTATTAACGAATTTCGATTGTCAAGTTTTTGTTTTAGAAATCAAGATTATTTTTCTGAAATGTAAAGTTAGATCACAATTCGAATCTGGCAACCGTAGCTAGGATTTGAAGTAGGCATAGCTTAATAAGAGAGCTTAATTTTCCACCAAGTCTGGAAGCTTCACAAAGCTCTGGATAAATTAAACAAATTTTTGAAAATGACGCATAAATACGCATATCTCCGCTCACAGCCAAAAATTTCCAAATATGGCTCCGTAAGTAAACCAAATTTTAATTTTCTATGTCGCCTAAGATAAAGTTGCTACGGAAATTATATATAGAAGATATAGATTGAAATTAAAATAAAATCAAACATTTTAAGTAAGATCTTTTTTCAATAAAATGTTTAATACATTCAATCATCTTGACTTGATTTAATATATATTTTTTTTTTTTTTTTTTTTAACATAGTATTTCTGTTTTTAATTTTTTAAAATTTTTAATAACAGAGTTGAAAATTAAAACAAAAAATTATTGAATTAATTATTTTCTAATATATTTGTTAATTGGTGGCTTTTTTCTGTGAAACAATTTGTACATTAATTTCTCGCAGAAACCAATTTCACAATATAATAATTGATTTATTTTAACTAATAATTCCGACTTAAATTATAAGTAATATATACATACTTACGTATGTAACTAAATTATGTTTTTAAAATTAATTCACAATTCTATAATTATTTTGCACACAGCTCTACAAATTTTATTATATATGCAAGAACAAATTACATATTAATAAAAAAAAACAAAAGCAATTTGTTTTTGTTATTCTCAACACAATTCGTACTGTATTTTTTAATTTATTTGTATCCTCTATGTTTTCCATACTAACATACACATGATGTTATTGGCAATTTTGTCATCCTAAAGTTTGTATTATAATTTTCCTTTTTCCTTATTTTTTCCACTCACGTTATAAAACTTAAACCGATCACTTTGATTTTAATTGTATGTTGTTATCCTTTGCTGTTTTTGCAAACAACACATGCAAAAATACATTTGTTAATTTGTATAAAACAATTTTTTCCTACTTAACACTTTATTGAGCTCCTATTTAAATTTTTAAGATTATTATAATCATTAATAACATTTTATTCATTATTCATAATTAATTTGACTAGTCTTTATATACTTTAATAGTTCCTTTTCCATATTAATAACGAATTAACATTTAATAAATAACTAAAAACTACAAACAATAAAAAACAAACATTTTTGTTTATTTCTGTTTTAAATTCTACTTCATTTTATTTATTTTTATACATTACTAATGATGTCCACGCACAAGCATATTTTTTTGCATATTTTTTCAACATATTTTTTCATATATTTCGTACGCATATATTCAACTTGTCAGCTTCGCAAGTCTTCGTTTATTCGTACACATTTACTTCGCAGTAAAAAATGCACAAGCTGAAATATTTTACGCAGTTCGTACTGGTCATGATGCATATTTTTTGTTTTGTATAATTTTTGTTCAACATATATTTTGAAAATAAAAATATTTAAATGTACAAGTGAAAACATATATGGCGCTCGTTGATTGTGGTATATTTTTAGTATTTTTATAATAAAAACTTTTGTTGATGCAATATTTTTATGATTTGCTATCAAAAAATATGAAAAATTATGCAATTTTTTGAATATTTTAGTAGTAATTTTAAACTCTGATTGAAAATAAATAAAAATAAAGAATACATATCAATGGCTTAAATTAGAAAAAACGTATCTCAACCAGAGTTTAAAAATTAGTAAATAGTTTTTTCTTATCTACGACAGCCCATTTTGAAAATATGCATAATTAATATTTTTTGATGTGAAACATACTAAAAATATACCACAATCAACGAGCGACATATATGTTTTCACTTGTACATTTATATATTTTTATTTTCAAAATATATGTTGAACAAAAATTATACAAAACAAAAAATATGCAACATGACCAGTACGAACTGCGTAAAATATTTCAGCTTGTGCATTTTTTACTGCGAAGTAAATGTGTACGAATAAACGAAGACTTGCGAAGCTGACAAGATGAATATATGTGTACGAAATATGTGAAAAAATATGTTGAAAAAAATATGCAAAAAAATATGTTGGAAAAATATTCTTGTGCGTGGACATCATTAGTAATGTATAAACAGAAATAAAATGAATTCGAATTTAAAACAGAAATAAACAAAAACAAAGATGTTTGTTTTTGGGTATTTCTGTATTGGGTATTATGACATAGAAATATAATAACGATGATTATAATAATCTTAAAAATTTAAATAGGAGCTCAATAAAGTGTTAACTAAGAAAAAATTGTTTTATACAAATTAACCAATGTATTTTTGCATGTATTGTTTATGTTGAAAAGGATAACAACATACAATTAAAATCAAAGTGATCGATTTAAGGTTTATAACGTGAGTGGAAAAAAATAAGGAAAAAGGAAAATTATAATGCAAACTTTGGGATGACAAATTTACCAACAACATCATGTGTATGTTAGTATGGAAAACAAAGATGAATCAAATAAATAACCACATTACAGTACGAATTTTGTTGAGAATAACAAAATGTTCAAAATAATTGTAGAATTACAAAATACTGCTGAATTTTTGTTGTTTCATATATCCTAGACTACGAATTTATAAATAATTTGTTTATATAAAAGTCCTAATTATAAATAGTTAAATAGTTATTTCATTATTAATTCTGCACAAAATCAGCCACATTTAGAATGAAAATATATATTTTTCTATATTATTCACAGTTTTGCTTTGGGTCATTTTTCGGAAGCCTCCGAAATTCTTAAAAAAATATTTATGTGAATAAATATATTTTTTTTTTTTATTCTATTAGTAAACTTAAAAAAATATCTATTAGTTTTCTAGCACGAATAATTTTCTTCGTTCTCTGTGAGATTCAAAATGCTCTGGAGATGGAAAAATGCTTCGAAAATGATACGATCCACTTATTTCCGCACCTTGTAAGCACTTTTAAAATTTGCTTTTGCCAGAATTTGAAGGACGAAGAGTTTTTAAGTAAGTGTAATTATTAACAACGTATTTCCGCCCTCCGATAAAAAATTAAAAACCCAGCTCCATTAGGATTAGGGTTACTAGATGGACTTAAATGAACTTGATTGTCAAGATATTTGTAAACTTAACTTTTCAAGTTATAAGTTCAAATGAAATTTGTCAAGTTGAAAACAATTTATAGTTATGAAGATTTTTTATAGCGATAATTCCGAAGCATAAATATATGCTATATATTTTAGATAATAGAATGCCATCTGATTTATTATACCCTGAAAGTTAAATGTGCACAGAATTACACTGCATAATGGTTGAATTTTAAACAATCTTGAAATCATATCTATATGAGATATACGAATCATTTTAATTTTAAAAAATCTACAGAATAAACTGATTACTATATGTTATACATCGATCACGGGTTCCTCTAGGCTTGTTTAGAAACTTCTAAAACACATTCGCTTACAGCACTTGTTTAATGTTGTGAATAAATGTTCAAGAGCAATCGTAGAATTCATATATAAAGTAAAATATTATTGGCGAATTTCGATCGTCAACAGACCCCCGCCTAAGCTAAACTCTTTGATTACATATAGTTTTTCGTCCGACAGTGGTTGGACTTAATATAAATTAAGATTTAGAGTTAAGATTTGTATACTTATTGTTAGTTCACTTAATTTAGTGAAGATTCAATAAATAAATTTAGATGAAAAAAAAAAAAGTTTTTGTTTTATAAATCAAGTTTATTTTTCTAGAATGTAAACAATTCGAATCTGGCAACCGTAGCTAGGATTTGAGGTAGGCATAGCTTAATAAGAAGAGAGCTTAATTTTCCACCACGTCTGGAAGCTTCACAAACGCATAAATACGCTTATCTCCGATCACTGCCAAAAATTTCCAAATATGGCTCCGTAAGCAAACCAAATTAAAATGTTCTATGTCGCCTAAGATAAAGTTGCTACGGAAATTATACTTATGTAGAAGATATATATTGAAATTAAAATAAAATCAAACAATTTAAGTAAGATCTTTTTTCAATAAAATTTTTAATTCATTCAATCATCTTGACTTGATTTAATAATTTATTTATTTTTATTTTTTTTTTTTTTAAAGTATTTCTGTTTTTAATTTTTAAAAATTTTTAATAACATAGAGTTGAAAATTAAAAGAAAAATTATTGAATTAATTATTTACTAATATAGTGGCTTTTTTCTGTGAAAAAATTTGTCCATTGATTTCTCGCAAAAACAAATTTCACAATATAGTAATTGATTTATTTTAACTAATAACTCCGACTTAAATTATAATATGAAGAAAAAATCTGTAAATTTAAATATTTTTTTCGTTAAATTTCTACAAAAAATGTTCGTCAATATTACCTACGAGATTTGGTAATTGTAAGATAATGTTCAAAAATTTCTGCAATCGTTGGTATGTTTGGCGAGAAAGTATGATATTTAGAAACGTTGTGATATCCGCATTATTAAAAGTGAAATTCACTGGTTCCGCAGTTTTTTTTTTACAGTAAAACTCGCGATTTTAGAAAAAATGTTAAGTACAAAAATTTGATTTATTTTAATTACATAGAAAATTTAATACAAAAGTTAAATCAATAATGTAGTCTAGTAATATTTAGAAATCGCATATTATATCACGGAAAAACGATTGTGCAAATATTTAATTTCACTTTCTGTTATGAGAACTTAATAACCTTTATAGAAATCATAAATTTCTGCCAAAAATACCAATGATTACAGAAATTTTTGAACATTTTCTAAGTGATGTTAAATTTTTCTGACAGATATTTCCTAAATTCTCTTTAAAATGTTTTAATTTTTATGTAATTATATAACTAAGGACTATACCATACTTTAACAATTTCCATTCCTTTTCCAAACTATAATGACGATGTAAAGTTTTAAACCTTCATTTAAATGTCATCTTGGCTCTTAATGATTTTTTTCATTATTTTTGCCACTATTTTTACATTTTTGCAACATATTTAAATTGAGTTTGTATCAAAAGATTTTACACTATCTTATAGATAAGATTTAGGATCATCTTTAGCAAAGTTAAGCGTAAATAATTGACTTTTTTAAAGCTGTGTAAATAATTATAAAGTATAAAAAATGTGTGTAAATACTTTTGAAGTAAAAAATGCGTATGAATTTTTTTTTTCAATATCAAAAATAAATACCGCGACTTTTTCAGAAATTAGCACAATCTACTCTACACATTTCAGGCTTTACAACAACAAAAGAACTTTTTCAAAATATTTTATAACAACAAAAATATTTTCGAAAATTTTGAAAATGTGTAAATATATATGACTATGACTGTATATCGGAGAGGGTTACTACTGTTTCAGATTGTCAGGTCGATATCTCAGCATCAGGGAACTCTAGAATGGTCTTCCAAAAAAATAATGTTTCCTCCAACTGTTTTCTTATTTTCCTAGAACAAATTTATGTTCCAAGTAGATTTTGAACCGAATTAATAGAATTAAAACTTTCAGACTTTGTACAATTTTTGGATGATTTTCCGTTTCCGAGGAACTTTTTTTGCACTTAATCTTTTTTAATTAATTTAAAGTTCTGCCATTCACTGAACCAAAAATGAGCAGTAAATACGGTAAAATGGGGTTTAGAATTGAAGAAAAGTAGGTTAAATATCAACCAACAAAATCGTTATTCAATTCAACAGAATTTTTTGTTAATTTTTCGTAAGTTAGTTAAATCGACGAAAATTTGTCAATATGACTAATTCAATTAGTTAATTAAAAGGTAGTTAATTTGACAAATTTTTAGTCAAATTGAAGAAAATTTTATTCAAATTAACTAAAAATTGTATTCATATTGAAGAATTTTTATTCAATTTAAATAAATTATTTTATTTAATTCTACTAAATTTTAGTTAAAGTGAATAAAAACTTTATTCAAATTAACTAATTTTTTTCTTCAAATTGAAGAATGTTTATTCATTTTAACATTTAAATTTTATTCAAATTGACAAAATTTTGTCAATTTCAAAGTGCAGTTTAAACCCTTGTATAGGAAAATTTACTATAAATTACTATCATCAAAAATAAAACAAATAAGAAATTTTAAACACTTTAATAATATTTATTGTGTAAAGAAATATAATTCATGTTAGAAATAAAATTATTTAATTAAATTTTGTACAAACTTACGTAATTAAATTGAATGTAATTTTATGATACAGGCTAGACCCTTTCAATAAAGTAAAATAAACCAAATAAACTACTAATATGATCGTTATATAAGATGATGTTTTATGAAAAAGCTTTATAATTCGAATGGAAACAACACACATTTTAGTACAAGTGTTTAATCGATATCGGCCTGAGAACATAAAAAAATAAACATTTATTAAAAATTTTATTTAACATAACAAACTATTTTTGTACCATTTATTAAGTACATTAGATGTGCACTCAGTGATCAACAACCAATTTCAGTCCATACAGATTTATAACTTAATATTTTTAAAGTTTATTTCTGGATGATCTATATAAAAAATGTAAAGAAAACGAAAATATAAATAAAAAAGTTTATATACATAGTACAAAAAATATTTACCTACATTTGCAAATCATTTGTGCTTACTGTAGTAGGTTTGTTTTTAGGTTTTCCAAGGAAATTTTTGTCGTGCAGTTTTCCATAATCCAAATCGGCTCCTTGAGATAATGATGACCGTGGTCTAGCCAGTGTTGCCATTTTAGCATTTTTCTGTTAGATTTGGCAGAATGGATTGGGAAATTGCATATTTATTTTGAAAAATTCTGCTAAATGCTTTTTAGCATATTCGAACTACTAACAGCAGTTTTTTTAGCATATATATTTTTTTATTTATTTCTAATTTTATTATTCATAATTTTAACTAAACGGGTTACAGATCTGAACTTACAATACTTGAAACTAATAGAGTGCAGAATTTTAGCACCATGGGTTTAATTTTATAATGAAAAACATAGAAAAAGGCCTAAAAATTACTTAATTTTTTACCAGTTTTCTACATTTTGTTCGCGCGTTTATACTTTTTAATCTCATTCGATCTCATATAAACTAATGGGACTTTGTTCATAAGTTCTGCAACATTTTTGTTATTGTGCAGACTTTAAACAGTTAAATACAGGGTAGTCGGGTTTTGATCACAAAATTTTTTAGTTTTTAAATGTGACCAAACTATTCAACGTAGTAGTTTGGAAAACAATTGCGAAAAGTCTGTTTTTCACGAGGCACATTCACAGTTTCATATAAAAAGCATGGACTACTGCGTGAACTTAGTTTTTTTTTATTTAAAAATCGAAAGAATATTAATAATAAATTTAATAGAAAATGTTATTAACAAAAACTCGATGGATGAAAACCTATTCGAACAATTGTATAAATTTGTAATATCTTATTATATTAGTTTTATCCTTCTTTAATGCTGGAGTGGAGCTTTTATTTAGAGTAATGGATTTTGTTAAAAACAAATGGCGAAACAAGATGCCGAAAATCTTTAGTAGTATTTTATAAATTAGAGAATGAGTAAAATTAAAAGGTTCATGATGCAATTTCTTCGATATTCCAAATAATTTTGCTCGTAAGTAAAATCATCAGAATAATATGAGAAGTTCGTAGCAAATATTTTAAAATGTTTCGACGAATTTTAAATGTATCATGTTTATATTATTTAAAATAATTAAATATTTTTCAATATATTAATTTTTCATTGATAAATAAATTTGAATTGTTCAAAATTCCATATTTAGATACAAAATTCAATTCAACATATATTTAATATAAACAAAATATAACTTGTAAAATGCTTGAAATGAAATATGTCATATGGGAACAATACATAATATTTTCTTATAATTTTAGTTATCCATTAAAAATTTCGAAAAGAGGGCCTTCCAAAACAATATTTATAGCAAATCTTGTAAAATAGAATAACTTATATATTTATATTTTCTTATGTTTCTTTCCTTTTATATATCATTCATTCCACAAAAGATTTTTAAAAAATTTAAATTTTATTATGGGGGTCATGTGATTTTTTTATACTTGGTAATACAAAAAATATTAAAAGTAGTAAACTATCTTGTCCCAGAACAATTATTTTTGCATTTTATAGTAAAGGTATTGCTTTCCAACATATTACAATAAAATTAAAATTGAAGGGGTAGAAAATTTTTCAATAATGAATTCTAAAATTGGATTTGCATAACTATTGCATTTTTAAATTATAATATTTAACCCTGCATGCCCAATGTTAGTCGAAACGACTAACATTGGGCATGCAGGGTTAAAGGATATTATTTTTGTATTGGTTTATAACTAACGTGACCAGACATCCCGCTTTTGGCGAGGTTATCCCGCTTTTTAAACTTCGATCCCGCTTAAAATATTTTTCCCGCTTTTTATTAAGAAATCCCGCTTTTCTAACTCTAACAACTACTTATTCGATTTCCTTATTTACATTTTTTATAACATTCTTATCCATATTTAAGTTTAACTAAAAATAATTTTTTCCACTGGAGAGTTGATAATATTTTACAAATCGTTTTTGATAATTAAAAGTTTGAAATATTTTATTACACTGATCATCTCCTCTACTGATTAATCTTAAATGTACATTGTGTGTATTTTTTTGATGACTTCGATGTAGGAAGACCTCCCAAAAGATACGCATTATTAAGCTTAAATGAAAAATCTCAAGTCTGAAATATTTTGACCAAAAAAGTTTAGAATTTTTTTCCAGAAATAGGTTTAAAACTTTAATTATTTTTTTTAAAAATGCATTTTAATGCAATTGCATTTTTCAAATGCATTTCTCTTTAAATATGCTATTAAAATTTTTTAATTTTTTAACATAGTTGAAAAGTTTGAATTCTTTACATTAAAATAAAAGTGTTAAATTTTTGGGACGCTAAAATCTTATATGCATAATCCAATTTTTATAAAAACATGTTCCCAATTTTTCATATAAAAATAAAATTTTTTCTTGTTTTTGGAATTTTCTTTAAAATGTGTATAAAAGTTAAAAAAATATAAAAATTATGTCATTTTAAATATTCATATCTCTTGAAGTTATTGATGGATTTCTGTAATTAAAAAGTATTCACAATTCCATTCTATTTTTTATTTTTTTTTTTTTTTGTAATTTAGTTTTTTCGTTCCGAAATATTTTCAAAATATAAATGCAATTTATAGATGCATTTTTGTTAATTGCGAACTTATTAAATTTTAATTTTTCTAAAAGTGTATTTAAAAATGCTTTGTGTATTATAACTTGAAACAATAATTAATCTGGTACATAAATATTTACCATTTTTTAAGAATTTTTAAGAAGCAACAAAATACATTTTTTTTAACAAAATGTGTGAAGCTACTCATAATACCAGAAAAATATAATTTTTATATGAACAAATTTAAATTAGTTTAAGACAAGTCTAAACTGTGCATTGTATATGTGTGGGTCCCAAAAATTTTAAATTTTTATTTTAATGTAAAGATTCCAAACTTTTCAATTATGTTAAAAAATTAAAATATTTTAATAGCATATTTAAAGAAAAATGCATTTAAAAAATGCAATTGCACTAAAATGCATTTTTAAAAAAATATTTAAACCCTACACCACCATAGGTGGGGAGGGTACTATGCGTTTGTGCTGATGTTTGTAACACCCAAAAGTATTGGTCTAAGACCCACCTTAATTTATACCAATCGGCTTAGAATCACTTTCTGAGTCGATTTAACGATGTCCGTCCGTCTGTCCGTCCATGTAAACCTTGTAATCAAACTACAGGTCGCAATTTTGAACATAAACTAATAAAATTTGGCACACAGATTTCTTATTGAAGTTAGTTATGATCGGTCCATTATCTCACCTAGCCCCCATACAAATATCCTCTCGGAAATGGGTTTAACGATCATAAATCCCTTAAATATTTTAAATATTTTAATGAAATTTGGCACATATAAGTTTCATATAAATCTAAATAAGTGTGCCAATTTCTAAAGAGATCGGTCCATAATTAACCATAGCTCCCATATAAACCCCTTTTCAGAAAATCACTTTAACGGGCATAAATCCCATTAAAATTTTAGTATCAAGTTAATATTCGACACAAATAAGTTTTACATGAACATAAATGATAGTGCCAAATTCTACAAAGATCGGTCCATAATTTACCATAGCTCCCTCTTTCGGGAATCACCCAAAAGTAAATAAATTGATATAAATGTTAGTATCAGCGTAATAATCTGTAGTCGTATGTCTTATTTCACACTTAATATGAGTATCGGTCCACAATTGGCCCCAAGTCGTATAAAAAATACCCCTGCCCGAATTTTGATGTAGACAATGGTGTAGGGTATCATATGGTCGGGCTTGACCGACTGTGTCTTCCTCTCTTTTTTATTTGTAAAATGATATAATTGCAATTCAAACGCCGTTTCAATCATTGATTTCCCCAAAGCCTTCCAAGAAATATTATTATTTAAAATTGTATACTTTCGAGATTTTTTAGTTTTTTTTTTCGAAAAAACTTTTACGTGCAAAATTTAATATTGAGATCCTCATTTCTAAGATATCTAAAAACCAAATTAAATTTATGTAATAACTAATTACGATTTTTAATGATTCTTTTCCAACAAGAGGATTTTTTAGGTAATTTTTTTGTTTCACCTGAACAGGTTCAACATTATTTATTCAATAAAACAACAAGATGTATTGAATAATATGGTTCTTTTTTGTTTTGTTATATTATTCGGAAATTATTAATAACAAGAATAGTCGTTATTATTTAATTTAAACTAAAAAGTTATATTTGGAAGGGACTTATAAAGATTTTCAACTTGTAACAAGGAATGTTTGCAACTTTTTTTAATTTCTTCAGACAAGGAATATTTGCGCTCATATTATCAGTCCGACTCATAAACATTACGTGAAATTTCCATACATTTTCTATTACATTAAGGTCGAGAGAGTATGATAACCACTCTTAAGTGGTAAAATTTTGACTTCGAATGCTTTGTTTTCACGATCCTGCGATTATAGATGGGTTCTTTATATTTTTTAGTCTTCTTAGGTGCATTGGATTTCGAATAAAATTTTTTACGGTAAAACACTTGCTCAAATACCTGATTTTTGTTTAATTTTGGTCGCAGAATCAATAGAATTGGAGGCATCTCGAATGGTGAATCTTCTGTCAGCGTTCGTTGTTGCTTTATAAGTACCTCTTTTCATATTTTTTCCATAGCGGGAGTGATTTCCTAAAATCGTACTAAGTTCGATATATATACATATATATATATATATATATATATATATATATATATATATATATATATATATATATATATATATATATATATATATATATATATATATATATATATATATATATATATATATATATATATATATATATATATATATATATATATATATATAAAAATATATATATATATCGCTTTTGGCCACCTTTAAATTTTTTCAATCAGTTCAAAACTTGACATTTCTTAGTTTTTCGACTATCCGTACATTTCCAGGGGGTGAGAATCAAAATCTGGACACCTTTTGTAATGAGGGCCACCCTAATATATATATTAGGGTGATCGACACGGTTTTCCAACCGGTTTTTTCAGTCAATGTGCCTTCGGTTTTTTGAAAATGTTCATTTTTCGAATGTCGAATAGACCGGTTTTTTTAAACACAAAAAACCGGTTTTAAAAATAGCTTTTTATTTCACAAAACATGCACTAAATACAGATATTTGAATATAAATGTATGAATATTTTTTTTTAAATATTCATAAAGTGTTATTTCTAATGTTTTAAAAATATAGTTTAAGGTTAAATTTAAATGTTGTAGTCTTTTTTTTTTTTTTTTTTTTTCATTCAATATTTTTTTAATTTTTCAAAGATTTTGTTTAAAAAAGTTTCACCGGCAGAATCGTTTCAATAAAACGGATTCTGACTTTTTACATATCCATGGTTTCCATGGTTTCTGTTTATGCTAAGTAAAAGTTAATAACATTTTTTATGATTATTTTCTTATATTTTTTATACCTTACACTACCATATGTAGCGGGGGTATTATGCGTTTGTGCTGATGTTTGTAACACCCAAAAATATTGGTCTAAGATCCACCTTAATACAGGTCGCATTTTGAACATAAATTAATTAAATTTGGCACACAGGTTTCTTATAGTCCAAGGACGAAGCGTGTTGAATTGGTTATGATCGGTTCATTATTTCACCTAACCCCTGTACAAATAGCCTGCCGGAAAAGGGGTTTAACGATCATAAATCTCTTAAATGTAGCAAGAATTTTTGCACATGTAAGTTCCTTATAAGTTTAAATCTGTGTGCCGAATTTCGTGAAGATCGGTCCATAATTAACCATAGTATTGGTCTACAATTCCAAAAAGACCCCTCTCCGAATGGTTTAGGTTATTTTGGGTTAATAGTTATTTCCAAAAATTATTATGTTAAATAAATTTTAACTTGAACATTATAAGATTTATTGATTTTTCTTTAAGAAATGTGGTCTTTTGATAGAAATATTAACTTCTGAAAAAAAACCGGTTAACCGGTTTTTTCTGAATTTTAAAAAGTGCAACCGGTTTTTTCAAAATACCAACTATTCGAACTATTCGAAAACCGGTTTCTCCAAAAAGTCGAATAATCGATCACCCTAATATATATATATATATATATATATATATATATATATATATATATATATATATATATATATATATATATATATATATATATCGAACTTAGTACGATTTTATATATATATATATATATATATATTAGGGTGGCCCTCATTACAAAAGGTGTCCAGATTTTGATTCTCACCCCCTGGAAATGTACGGATAGTCGAAAAACTAAGATATGTCAAGTTTTGAACTGATTGAAAAAAATTTAAAGGTGGCTCAAAGCGATCGAAATCTGGAAAATGATGATTTTTAAAATTTTTTCTTTCGTCGATCATAAAAAATTAATTTTAAGTGCAACTGGGTTTATGTCTTGCTATGTTCCACATATTATGAGCTTTCTGAAATTTATAAAATCAAGAAGATTGGATAACTAATAATATAATAGTTATTAAAATTACCAAAAAACACGTAATTTTCCTGCAAATAGACCCCGAAAAATAAAATTTCAACCAAAATTTTAAGGAGAGAAACGAAACTTGGCATGTAGTTTCCTATTGATATTTTATATATCCTGTAAAATATTCCAAAAAAAAGTGTTTGAAACTAACAAGTTTTTTCTATTTCTTTTTCTTGCTGTAGTCGCAAATTTTAGCATAAATGTTAAATTTTTCTAATGTAGACTATAAACACTTGTAGAAAAGGACCAACATGGATTTAGTTAGCGTACCATTAACCAATGCCAAATTATGTTGTGCAAAAGTCATGATTTTTAAAAATTTTAAAATTTTGCAGTTTTTTCGCTGGGTATTTAAAAACGCCGTTTCGGGTATTTAAAAATCCAAAACAGAGCCTAATAGCTCTTGAAATTATACATCATTTGACATACATCTCGATAATGTGCCCTCAATAGAAATGTTGTAGGAGGTACCCAAATGTAAATGTAGACGGGATAAAAACAAATAACAGCTGGTTGTTTACGAACAACCACTGTTAGTGTGACCAGACTGGCGGCGCTCGTATGCTCGCATGAGCCGGGCTATCACTCGCCGGATGGGGTGGTTCTTGCCGCCAGAGTTGGATACTTATCCACTTACAAAAAAAAAAAAAAAAGAATCATACCAGCAAAAAAATTATGTTGTAATTAAAAATGAATTTATGAGGCCCGAAGCAGTATTTCTTACTCCCTAGTGAACGCAAAAAGGACATTTCAATTCTGGCAGATGTTTTGCCATATATGTCCCCCCCCAAAGAGAATAATCTCGCCTAAGCATCCTCATTTCAACTATTGGGATGCCCCTAATATAACCTCACCTTACCGTTCTATCCCCCTCCGTTTACTCACCGCTTTTAATTTGTTTTAGTTGCCCATATTTTTAAATAACAAAACTTTTTAAAATTTCATTTCACGTTATAAAATCCGTTTTTATTACAAATTTAATGTAAATTTTAGATTTAATAAATGCTAATTTCATATTATAATCATATTTTTTTATTTTACAAAAAGGCAAAAATTTTTAATTTAATAGAAAAAAAAAAAAAAACAATGGCAAATTCAAACGAACTAGTTATAAAAATTTAAAAATTACAAAAAATTAGATCTTTATGCTTTAATATGAAAATAAATTTTAATTTTCAGTTTTCCTTTTCTTTTTTTTTATAAATTTAATAGCTTTAAGTTTAAATATAAAAAAACTAATTTGTATAACGCCTTTCTAAATTTTCTTTAACTCAGGTAACGGAAGACAGCATCTATTCATCAGGTGACAGAGTTGGAGAACAGCGATTGGAAAATTTTCTGGAGAATGAGGTTAAGGTTTTCTTCGCCGACGTAGGTCTTGTGTCCTGGTAAGTATTTATTTAAATTTTCTTTTATTTCAGGAAAACTACTCTTTTATCTATTTTTTTTATATTTTCTTTTCAGGTTTCTATTTTTTATATATTTTTTTTCAGGTTTTCTTTTTACTATTATTTTCAATTTTTTTATTTATTTTATTTTTTTTTATTCTAGGAAAAACACTGCCTTTATTTCACTGGTTCGGAAAGTAACCTAGGCTTGAGCTCAACCCTACGTATATAATAACAAGGAAAGATTACCGTGAGTATCGCGTAAATAAAATGTTTTCCCTAGCCTG
Source organism: Protophormia terraenovae (assembly GCA_951394005.1). NCBI lineage: Eukaryota > Metazoa > Arthropoda > Insecta > Diptera > Calliphoridae > Protophormia > Protophormia terraenovae. The sequence continues at coordinate 94,228,000 of OX596073.1, read as the reverse complement.
AATTATCTTAATTTCTTATTTATTTCTATTATTTTTCTTTTTCTTATAGAAAACAAAAGGTACTTTCTACCTGATTCGTCCGTCTATTCATCCGGAAGTATAGTTATGGGTCAAATACCAAAAACCTTTTTACCGGAGCACCACAGGCATTGCGGTACTGAGCAGCTACTCCAACGTTGGATGAGTGTCACAGTGTGGCGTGGCTTCTGGGGATCGTTGGTACTGGCAGATAAAAAGATTTTGTATTTAAGTTTTTCTAGTTTTAAGTTTCTTTGTTTTTGCAGAAAAATTTTGTTTTGTTTGTTTGTTATTTATTTATTTATTTATTTATTTATTTATTTATTTATTTATTTATTTATTTATATAATTAACCAATATGAGTATATGTATGGTATGTTGTTGGAAATATTTTTAAAAGTAATTTAATGTTAAATGTTTCTTATATTAGACCCGTTCATTAAAAATTTGCTTTAAACTTTAAAATAACATTACTATGGAAACTTATGTTTAAAAACTTGTTAATATTTTTCGATTAAACAAATTATTCAAATATTTTATTTCATCTAAAAATACCAACTCACAAAAGTTCTAATTTTTTAAAAATTAAATTTTTTTGCAAATAAAATAAAATTTTCTAAAAAGGAAAAATTTATAATAAGAATCAAAATTTTTAAAAAATTCTGAAATTTTTCTTAAAATTTAATCTATATATATAAAAATTAATGTGTGTTTGTTTGTATGTATGTTTGTTTGAAGTCTATAGCCGCCTAAACGGCTAAACCGATTTTCTTGAATTTTTCACAGTGTGTTCCTATATGCCTGGAAAGAAAAATAGGCTACTTTTTATTTCGAAATTCCATGTGGGCGAGGTGCCACGCCCACTTACTAAATAACTATTAAAAGTAGTATATCTCGGAAATTGGTAATACTAGAGTCCTCAAATTTTGCACGAACAACTTTGACACTTATATGAACATTCTGGAAAAAAATAGGCGAACTAGCAATAGGAGGTGTGGCACATCCCACGCCTAATATTGCTTGCCAATACCAAATACCGTAAATTTAGGAAACTATAACAGTTACATTTCCCAAATTTTGTACAATAAACTTAAATGCCAATGTGAACATTTTGAGCAAAAATGGACGGAAAAGGAATAGTGGGCGTGTCAATTTCTCATATAAAGTTAATACCAAAATTTGTATATCTGGGAAACTATGAAAGTTATAGAGCTAAAATTTTGTACGACTAGCATTAGATTCATTATAAATATTTTGGACAAAAATTGGTACACTAGCAATAGTGGGCGTGCCACCTCCCTTATAAAGAAAATATTAAATTATCATATCTGAGAAAATATAACAGTTAGAGTTCTAAAATTTTGTCGGAGCCACTTTGGTACCAATATTAATATTTAAGAAAAATATGGGCGGACTAGAAGTAGGGGGCATGGTACCTCCCATATGAATTAAATGCAAAAATTCGTATATCTGGGAAACTATTGGAGTTGGAATGCTCAAATTTTGCACAAAGAATTTTGACATCCATGAAAATATTTGTCTAATAAATTAACGAATTATGGGGGTATTGTCCCTCCCATAAAAATTAAATACAAAAATTAGTATATCTGGGAAATTATTAGAGCTTGAATTTTCAAATTTTGCACGGGAAACATCTATCTAATTTTTAAGAAAAATGTTATATTTTAATTACTAAATAAATATATTTTTTTTGTCCTTTAATTACTAAGTATTTAATTTCGGGGGATGGCGAAGCTCACCGGGTATTAGCTAGTTTTTTAATAAAAATTAAAAGTTTTACCAAAATTCTGTATTTTCAGTAAAATAAATTTTTTCACCAAAAAACTTTCACTAAGAACTGAATGTAATTAAAACTTAATAACAAATCAGTTTCAAAATTCTAAAAAGTCAGTTATAAACTCTCATTTGAATCTCTATATTTTTGCTAAAATTCAGTAAAAACATTTAATAAACGACAACTTTAACGAAAAAAGAATCGCCACCTCCACGTTCACCAAAGGGTCAATAAAGTATAAATCGTCACCTCAACGCTTTCAAAAGAGTCAATAAATGGTGCTATCGCCACCTCAACGCTTTCAAAAGAGTCAATAAATAGTGCTACCGCCACCTCCACGCTCACCAAAGGGTCAATAAAGTCTAAATCGCCACCTCAACGCTTTCAAAAGAGTTAATAAATAGTGCTATCGCCACCTCAACGCTTTCAAAAGAGTCAATCAATAGTGCTATCGCCACCTCAACGCTTCAAAAGAGTCAATAAATAGTGCTATCGCCACCTCAACGCTTTCAAAAGAGTCAATAAATAGTGCTACCGCCACCTCCACGCTCACCAAAGGGTCAATAAAGTCTAAATCGCCACCTCAACGCTTTCAAAAGAGTTAATAAATAGTGCTATCGCCACCTCAACGCTTTCAAAAAAGAGTCAATAAATAGTGCTATCGCCACCTCAACGCTTCAAAAGAGTCAATAAATAGTGCTATCGCCACCTCAACGCTTTCAAAAGAGTCAATAAATAGTGCTATCGCCACCTCAACGCTTCAAAGGTACGATAGCTTAACTATCGGTCACAATATATGCGAAGTTAGGGTGTATAAAAAAACGTACACATTTGAATGAGTCAGGTGGGTAGTCACAAATGGACTTTACTGTGCTAAAGCGGGTGAATTGACACCGAAAAAACTGCTGGGTACTTTTAAAAATACACATTCACACACACAAACAAACTTTCGTATATGTGTATTTTTTTGAGAGTAAATCTTATAAGATAGTTGTGTAGAAACATCTTATCACAACAGTCTCATAATATTTCTTATAATACTAATATTTTAGTCTACATGTGAGATAATTCTCTCAGAGAGCGGATTTGACAGTCTCTATTACATATTATGATATAAAAAAACATGTGGAGACCCAGTGTTAAGAATTTATTATTAAGAATATCTATCTATCTGTCCCTTTTTATGATTCGCGTTGCCAATTCTCTTCATACTTGCACCACAGGGTGCACACGACACAAACTTGGAGAGAAAAAAACGTGAATGGCTCCAAGAGGTGCCTTTTTCGCGAGGCACATTCGCAACGTTATTTCAGTGAAGCTAGAGTATAGTGTTATCAAATGACATTTATATATATATATATATATATATATATATATATATATATATATATATATATATATATATATATATATATATATATATATATATATATATATATATATATATATATATATATATATATATATATATATATATATATATATATATATATATATATATATATATATATATATATATATATATATATATATATATATATATATATATATATATATATATATATATATATATATATATATATATATATATATATATATATATATATATATATTATATATATTATATATATTATATATAGGGAGATGACCGTCTATGGGATATGGTACATAATTTTTTTTTACAAAGTCATCATTGACATGTAACTCCATTACAAAACGACAGGATTAACTTGGGAAAATGATGTTGGTAGCCTGGCCTCGATCTTAAGCTGCGCCCAATTGCTTTTTTTATATGACTAGAATTCCTATGCCCTTTGTTCAAAAAAGTTGTCAAGATTTGTAGGAATCTGTCGCCATTGTGTTCTCATCAAGACTACATAAGGACAAAATCAGGACATAAATAACTGGAACAACATCTGTTTTTAGGTATCAAGATTCATTTTCTCTTTTCTAGTGTAAACAAATTTTAATCAAGTGTGAAAGTAAAAGTTAAATTGAAAAACTAGTTTTTGCTCAAAACCAGCAAAAAGTTAAGATAACTTCAAAAAATGTAAATAAAGATGAAATATGAATGTAAACACGACAAAAATGAAAATAAGACGCATTTCATTATATAATATTTGGTACATTTCGTTTACCGTTTATGATTTTTGTCCGCCTACGAGAGATGTTTTCTCTAAAAACAGGTGTCCGCGTTCGCCCAAGAGAGCGTCCGCCTAGCGGAGATTAATTTATTCTAAAAATGCCACCTAAACCATGGGACCTAAAAAATTTTCCGTCTACCGGAGCTGTCCGCCTATGGGAGCTGTCCGTTAAGGGAGTTTTTACTGTGTATATATATATTTTAAAAATAAGAAAGATTTTTTAAAAATGCATTTTAATGCAATTGCATTTTTCTTTAAATATGCTATTCAAATTTTTTAATTTTTTAACATAAACTAAAAGTTTGGAATCTTTACATTAAAATAAAAGTGTCAAATTTTTGGGACGCCAAAATCCAATTTTTATAAAAACATGCTACAAATTGTTCATATAAAAATATTTTTTTTTCTTGTTTTTGGAATTTTCTTTAAAATTTGTATAAAAGTTAACAAAATGTAAAAGGTATGCAATATTAAATATTCAACTTCAATATTGAGGTTATTGATGGATTTCATAATTTAAAAAGTATTTAAAAGGCCATTGTATAGTTTTTGTGTAATTTAGTCAGCATTTCAAAAAGCACCTCTTCGATATATAATATTTTAAAAATATAAATGCAGTTTTTAGATGCATTTTTGTTAGTTGCGAATTTATTAAATTTTAATTTTTCAAAAGTGTATTTAAAAATGCTTTGTTTATTATAACTTAAAAAAATAATTAGTCTGATACATAAAGTTTTACTATTTTTAACGATTATTTAAAAAAAATAAAACAATACATTTTTTAACAAAATACGCAAAGCTACTCTCATAATACCAGAAAAATATAATTTTTATATGAAAAAATTTAAATTAGTTGAAGAAAAGGGGAAATTATGCACAGTACATGTGTGCGTCCCAAAAATTTGAGATTTTTATTTTAATGTAAAGATACAATGCTTTCCCAATACGTAAAAAAATTTAATAGCATATTTAAAGAAAAATGCATTTAAAAATGCAATTGCAATAAAATACATTTTTTAAAAATATTTTTTATTTGTAAAATATTCATGAATTTTCGCAAAGCCTTCCCAGAAATATTGTTATTTAAAGTTGTATACTTTCGAAATTTTTTAGATTTTTTCGAAAGCAAAAAAGTTAAATAAAATTGCGAATTTTTTGAATTTCGCGAATCTGAAAACGGAAATCTATATAGACATCCATAGACCTTTTACGTGCAAAATTTTATTAAAATCGAAGAACACTTGGTAAATTTTTGGGCATTTTTTCATGGAATGGTCGATATATATTATATATATATATATATATATATATATATATATATATATATATATATATATATATATATATATATTAGGGTGGCCTTCTTTTATATGGAAATAAAATATATACAGTAAAAGCTCCCTTGACGGACAGCTCCCATAGGGCGACATATCCGGTAGGTGAACAATTTTTTAGGTGCAATGGTTTAGGTGTCATTTTTAGAATAAATTAATCTCCGCTAGGCGGACGCGGACACCAATTTTTAGAGAAAATATCACTAGTAGGCGGACAAAATTCACAAATCGTAAAAGAAATGTTTCGAATATATTATAATAAGATGCTACTTATTATAATTTTGTCCGCGTTTACATTCATATTTCATATTTACTTACATTTTTGTAAATTAAATTGTTTACTATTCGTATTTTAGTTAACTTTTTGCTGGTTTTTAGCAAAAACTAGGTTCTTAATTTAATTTTGACTTTAACACTTCATTAAAAATTCTTCATACTAAAAGAAAGAGAAAACTTGATTCCTAAAAATAGATGCTGTCCCAGTTATCTATGTCCTGAAGACAGTCTCGATGATAGCTCCATGATTTTTCGTAAAACACAATGGCGGCAGATCCCTAAAAATCTTCACAACTTTTTTGAACAAAGGGCATAGGAATTCTACTCTTGTGCAGAACGACATTGTCATCAGTCATATAAAAAAAGTAATTGGGTGCTCCTTAATATCGGGCCTGGCCTCGACCAATATCATTTTCGCATATATATATATATATATATATATATATATATATATATATATATATATATATATATATATATATATATATATATATATATATATATATATATATATATATATATATATATATATATATATATATATATATATATTTATATATATATATATATACAGTGTCGGACAAAACTAAAGCACGGACTATTACCTCTTAACAAAAACCACAATAAAATTTCAAAAATCACTTTTTTCATTTTTCTTTTTATAATTTTCGATAGAATATATGTTAGGAATTATAAAATAGAATGAATATTCATTTATTTCTAATAAAAAATAAAAAAATCAAAAAAAGTTTTACATTACCCTTAAAAGTGCAGCGGCAAAACTAAAGCACATAACATGGAATATATACTCTTTCATTAAATTACAGAAAAATACGAAGAGAAAATATTATTACATAACGAAAAACTTTCTCTTAAAGACATTCTAAGAGTTATTACAAAAAAATAACACGTGTTTTACTATCACTTTTGATCTTTACCATTCCCAGTGCATTTTTTGCGATTGAAAGTACAAAATGGCTCGTAATAAATATTCAGTGCATTTAGAAGAAAAAATAATTGAAGATTTTAATAAAGGAGAATCTGTAACAAAAATTGCAAAGAAATTTAATATTCATCATAGCGTAATTTCCCGAATTATAAGCTGCTTTAAGTCAACAGGTTCACTGGTTACCATACATAAGGGTGGTCGACCACGGAAAACCACTAAACGGGAAGACCAGGCTATAATTCGAATTTTAAAAAAGGATCCCTTTACATCTGCAAGGTCCATTGCAAACCAACTGGCATTAAATATTACTCCTAGAACCATTCAAAGAAGAGCGGTAGAAGGTGGCTTAAAATCGTATAGGACTGTAAAAAAACCATTTATTTCCACAAAAAATAGACAGGCTAGAATTAATTTTGCGAAGGAACATTTAAACTGGAGTGTAACAGAATGGAAGACAGTACTGTTCTCCGATGAATCCAAGTTTAACTTGAAGGGTTCTGATGGATATCAGTTAGTACGGAGACCAGCAGGGCAACGACTTAATCCACTGTATACTAAAGGAACTGTAAAACACGGAGGAGGTAATATAATGGTCTGGGGATGTTTCTCTGGTCAAGGTATTGGACCCATTCACAAAATAAATGGGATAATGGACCGTTTCATGTATAAAGACATACTGGAGAATGTAATGCAGCCATATGCGGTGGAGGAAATGCCACTTAATTGGAGGTTTCAGCAAGACAACGACCCCAAACACACTGCAAAATGTGTGAAAGAGTGGTTTGTTGCAAATGAAATCAATGTCTTGAAGTGGCCAGCGCAATCGCCAGATCTCAACCCGATAGAAAACCTATGGGAAATTGTAGATCGGAAAATATTGCGCGATAATTGCAAGAATTTGGAAGACCTTTTCCGCCAAGTGGAAATAGCCTGGAATACTATTCCTGGGGAGGTTATATCGAATCTAATTGAGTCCATGCCTCGTAGATGTAAAGAAGTCTTAAAAAATAAAGGCTATGCCACAAAATATTAGAAATATTTTTAGTTTTAGTTAATATTTATAAAATGTGCTTTAGTTTTGTCGCGCCCAAAAACGTCTGTTGAAAATGTGATATGAATTTTTTTTTGTTATAGTTAATGAAGTTATTTATTTTTTGTTTCTTTTTAATAAACTAAGATGTTATCTTAATAAAAAAGTTGAAAAAATATAAATACTAACTTGAATACTATTTTTATTGAAGTGTTTTGTATTAAGTATTATCTCGTGCTTTAGTTTTGTCCGACACTGGGATATGGTACATAATTTTTTTTTACAAAAGGTAATTCAGTACTATATCTGTTTCTTTCAACATCCAAGTTGATTGTAATAAATTAACTTAAAGATATGCATATTCTTATTAATACATACACTATCGGACAAAATAAAGTGCGGTTTTTTACTCTTGCTATTTAGTTGCGATATAGCTACGACTTTACTTCGTAGTATTACGGTTTCTGGCCCTCAATTTCTTATTATTTTCATTGTAAATTTTAATTTTGTATAATAGTGTATGTATCGTTAACTAAAATGCAAAAGGCCGTAACCAAATGTTGGTTTTATGTATTGGATTATAATGTACTGACGCAAACTACTTTTATACAGAAAATTTCATGCTCATATCTTCAAAAATTATATCAATATTGACAAAAGTCAAAAGATCAATAACTTTATAAACGAAACAGTCATAACATTTGTTCCATTAAAGAAATATTAAATCAATAAAAGTGTTTTATGATTTATTTATTTTTGCATTAAGTTAACGTTTGAAAAATTTTACTTAATAGCTCAATTTTAAAGCACAAAAAAAAAAAAAAATAATAAAATTAAAAATTGTGTTTTTCTTTTGCTTCTGCGGCAAACGACGTTTTGCATTTTCATTTAGGCATTATTTGCAATAAATTATGATTTCAAGAAATTTATTTTATCGAATTTATGGCTACAGTTGGCTTCTCTCCATTTTCATTTTTCCTACGCGAAAAAAATCATATTTTAATTGGCTAAGGGTCAGACTTCTTTCAATATTTTTACTAACGATTTTTCCACGAAATTTTAAAAATTAAAAGCATGTTGAGGACAAGTTTGACAACAAAGTCATTTTCACATGTTGGCATTCAAAAAGAACAGGATTAACTTGCGAAAATGATATTGGTCGAGGCCAGGCCCGATATTAAGGAGCACCCAATTACTTTTTTTATATGACTGATGACAATGTCGTTCTGCACAAGAGTAGAATTCCTATGCCCTTTGTTCAAAAAAGTTGTGAAGATTTTTAGGGATCTGCCGCCATTGTGTTTTACGAAAAATCATGGAGCTATCATCGAGACTGTCTTCAGGACATAGATAACTGGGACAGCATCTATTTTTAGGAATCAAGTTTTCTCTTTCTTTTAGTATGAAGAATTTTTAATGAAGTGTTAAAGTCAAAATTAAATTAAGAACCTAGTTTTTGCTAAAAACCAGCAAAAAGTTAACTAAAATACGAATAGTAAACAATTTAATTTACAAAAATGTAAGTAAATATGAAATATGAATGTAAACGCGGACAAAATTATAATAAGTAGCATCTTATTATAATATATTCGAAACATTTCTTTTACGATTTGTGAATTTTGTCCGCCTACTAGTGATATTTTCTCTAAAAATTGGTGTCCGCGTCCGCCTAGCGGAGATTAATTTATTCTAAAAATGACACCTAAACCATTGCACCTAAAAAATTGTTCACCTACCGGATATGTCGCCCTATGGGAGCTGTCCGTCAAGGGAGCTTTTACTGTATATATTTTATTTCCATATAAAAGAAGGCCACCCTAATATATATATATATATATATATATATATATATATATATATATATATATATATATATATATATATATATATATATATATATATATATATATATATATATAATATATATCGACCATTCCATGAAAAAATGCCCAAAAATTTACCAAGTGTTCTTCGATTTTAATAAAATTTTGCACGTAAAAGGTCTATGGATGTCTATATAGATTTCCGTTTTCAGATTCGCGAAATTCAAAAAATTCGCAATTTTATTTAACTTTTTTGCTTTCGAAAAAATCTAAAAAATTTCGAAAGTATACAACTTTAAATAACAATATTTCTGGGAAGGCTTTGCGAAAATTCATGAATATTTTACAAATAAAAAATATTTTTAAAAAATTTATTTTATTGCAATTGCATTTTTAAATGCATTTTTCTTTAAATATGCTATTAAATTTTTTTACGTATTTGGAAAGCATTGTATCTTTACATTAAAATAAAAATCTCAAATTTTTGGGACGCACACATGTACTGTGCATAATTTCCCCTTTTCTTCAACTAATTTAAATTTTTTCATATAAAAATTATATTTTTCTGGTATTATGAGAGTAGCTTTGCGTATTTTGTTAAAAAATGTATTGTTTTATTTTTTTTTAATAATCGTTAAAAATAGTAAAACTTTATGTATCAGACTAATTATTTTTTTAAGTTATAATAAACAAAGCATTTTTAAATACACTTTTGAAAAATTAAAATTTAATAAATTCGCAACTAACAAAAATGCATCTAAAAACTGCATTTATATTTTTAAAATATTATATATCGAAGAGGTGCTTTTTGAAATGCTGACTAAATTACACAAAAACTATACAATGGCCTTTTAAATACTTTTTAAATTATGAAATCCATCAATAACCTCAATATTGAAGTTGAATATTTAATATTGCATACCTTTTACATTTTGTTAACTTTTATACAAATTTTAAAGAAAATTCCAAAAACAAGAAAAAAAATTATTTTTATATGAACAATTTGTAGCATGTTTTTATAAAAATTGGATTTTGGCGTCCCAAAAATTTGACACTTTTATTTTAATGTAAAGATTCCAAACTTTTAGTTTATGTTAAAAAATTAAAAAATTTGAATAGCATATTTAAAGAAAAATGCAATTGCATTAAAATGCATTTTTAAAAAATCTTTCTTATTTTTAAAATATATATATACACAGTAAAAACTCCCTTAACGGACAGCTCCCATAGGCGGACAGCTCCGGTAGACGGAAAATTTTTTAGGTCCCATGGTTTAGGTGGCATTTTTAGAATAAATTAATCTCCGCTAGGCGGACGCTCTCTTGGGCGGACGCGGACACCTGTTTTTAGAGAAAACATCTCTCGTAGGCGGACAAAAATCATAAACGGTAAACGAAATGTACCAAATATTATATAATGAAATGCGTCTTATTTTCATTTTTGTCGTGTTTACATTCATATTTCATCTTTATTTACATTTTTTGAAGTTATCTTAACTTTTTGCTGGTTTTGAGCAAAAACTAGTTTTTCAATTTAACTTTTACTTTCACACTTGATTAAAATTTGTTTACACTAGAAAAGAGAAAATGAATCTTGATACCTAAAAACAGATGTTGTTCCAGTTATTTATGTCCTGATTTTGTCCTTATGTAGTCTTGATGAGAACACAATGGCGACAGATTCCTACAAATCTTGACAACTTTTTTGAACAAAGGGCATAGGAATTCTAGTCATATAAAAAAAGCAATTGGGCGCAGCTTAAGATCGAGGCCAGGCTACCAACATCATTTTCCCAAGTTAATCCTGTCGTTTTGTAATGGAGTTACATGTCAATGATGACTTTGTTGTCAAACTTGTCCTCAACATGCTTTTTAAAATTTCGTGGAAAAATCGTTAGTAAAAATGCTGTTGAAAGAAGTCTGACCTTTTTATCGCGTACGAAAAATGACTAAATTTAGAAAGTAAATTTAGGAAAATGGAATGAAAACGGAGAGAATCGAACTGTAGCCATTAATTCCATAAAATAAATTTCATAAAATTATAATTTTTTGCAAATAATGTCTAAATGAAAATGCAAAACGTCATTGCCGTAGAAGCAAAAGAAAAAAGAAATCACAATTTTTAGTTTTTTTGCTTTAAAATTGAGCAAAAATATATAAATTATAAAACACCTTTCAAATAAAATATTTCTTATATGTAACAAATTTTACGACCGTTTCGTTCATGAAGTTAAAGTTACGATTATTTGACTCTTATCAATACTGATGTAATTTTTGAAGATATGAACATGAAACTTTTTGTATAAATGTAGTTTGGGTCAGTACATTATAAACCAGTAAATAAGACTAACATTTTATTTTTAAGTGGTTACGACCTTTTGCATTTTAGAGTTAATAAAAAATAAAATGTTTATTTAAACTTTTTCTTATATTAAATGCACTTCTGGAAACATTCTTTGCAGATAATTTTTTAAGCCTTGTTGAATATCATCTGTGTAGATATATATATATATATATACTAGCTAATACCCGGTGTGTTTCGCCACCCCCCGAAATGAAATACATAATAATTAAAGGATTAAAAAAATATATTTATTTATATAAAATATAAAATTTTTCTTAAAAATTAGATAGATAGATAGATAGATAGATAGATAGATTGATAGATAGATAGATAGATAGATAGATAGATAGATAGATAGATAGATAGATAGATAGATAGATAGATAGATAGATAGATAGATAGATAGATAGATAGATAGATAGATAGATAGATAGATAGATAGATAGATAGATAGATAGATAGATAGATAGATAGATAGATAGATAGATAGATAGATAGATAGATAGATAGATAGATAGATAGATAGATAGATAGATAGATAGATAGATAGATAGATAGATAGATAGATAGATAGATAGATAGATAGATAGATAGATAGATAGATAGATAGATATATCGATAGATAGATAGATAGATAGATAGATAGATAGATAGATAGATAGATAGATAGATAGATAGATAGATAGATAGATAGATAGATAGATAGATAGATCCCGCAAGGGGATTCTCAGGAGAGAATTTCGGGAATTTACGATCCCGCGGACCCTAGTACTCAGGTATGGAGAGCGTGCTACAAAAAGGCACATGTGCTTTATGAAGCCCTGTGAAGGGGCGAGTGGATGCCGCCCCAAAATAGGCATCCAACCACAGGGGTATCCTCTAGAGAGGCATAGTTAGAAGAGTGACGACTTCGTGGTTTCCCCAGTCATGGACCTAGGCGCGACGGTATCCATAGTAGACGGCTTCCTGGACAGCAAGGCTATTATTGGGGTCAGGAGGTGGTGGATTGCTGAACGACCTGCAGATATGTAGGTTAGCTGCGACAAATAAGCAGCCCCCGATAATAAGCAACCACAGGGGATGCTCTCTATTGGAGAGAGCAGTTGGAAGAGTGATGCCTTCGTGGATTCCCCAATCAGGAAAATCCAGGAGCGACTGACCCATAGTGGGCGGCTACCTGGTCTGTGTCTGACCTTAAGAGAGGCGGCAGAATCTATGTTAACTCGTCTTTATGGCATTAGGATCGAAACCAGTAAGATCCTAATTATGGTATACTGGAAAGAATGGACATGAATAGATGGACATCTGGCCTGACGACTACAGTATTCCAGAATTGGAGTATGCCGGAGTGAAATCCTACAGAAATGGCTTCTGGGTTAATATTGCAGTTGCCTCCGTCCCGTTAAAACCTGGGAAGTCTCGGAACACGCTCTAAGTTTCGTCGCCATTAAGTTGGTGGTGTAGGTTCAGTTGACGTTGTCCTGATTAGTACGGGTCTGGCTCTGAACTCTACGTCTCATAAGGACGTTGTGTCAACCCTTGCATGGCCTCCCTGCTCTGCATAGATAACCATGGGATCAAATAACGTAACTACACATCGAACTTGGATAACGATTTTGAGTTGGGACTAAGTGAAGGAATGATTACCAACGATAATAACATAACGGAGTTAAGAGAGGAGAACCCTTTTAGATCGAGTAGGAGAATACAAAGATCGCCAATTAGGAGTGTAACACCATTACCTATTATAAACAGAATGGGTGATGACGCTGAACATTTGGAGCGTCTCAAAATTGAGGAAGAAAAGGCATTTGTTAGCCTTGGAAATAAATTAAGTGCAATGAACACCATAGTTTGTGATGCGAGAAATATTCATAAGACTGTAAAGGACAATCTTATGCAAGCTGTTGCACTCTACCAACAGATTCGGGAAAATAGAGAAGCAATAGCCCTTGGTAACATTTTGGATGCAACACAGGGGAGAACGGAGATTCCGAGAATCAGCAAAGCGACACAAACTGTGAGGGAGGCGACTAAAGATAGTTCGAAACGAGCAGCCTCCCTCTCGCCGGCTAGAGACAAACTTCCTAAGAAAGTTCGCACCTCACAACCAGCAGAGAAAAGTGTAACTGCGGAAAATACTACACAGTGGATCACGGTGGAAAGTAAAGCGAAAAGATCACGTAACACCAGGAAGAGAGACGGTGAGAAGCTCATTGGGCACAGAGGCGAAACTTTAACCATTAAGACCGATGGTTCTAGTTATGCAAATGTATTGAAAGAGATGAAGACAACTATAAAACCTGAGGAAATTGGCATAGGCATAAAAAAGATTCGAAAGACTAAGGAGGGTAATGTCCTAGTGGAGATGACAAAAGGAGAGGGTCAAGCGATAAAACTGGAGAACGCTATAAAGGGATCTTTCGGCGACAACATCCAAGTCCAAAGGAACGCTGAAAAATTTCTGTTGGACATTAGAGATATGGAGGAAACCACAGATGAGAAGGAAATTATTAGTAGCATTCTGGATGCCTCCAACGGGGAGGATGCGAACAATATAAAAGTTTGTAATATACGCGATTACTACGGTGGCACGAAACAGGCACTGGTCGAAGTACCTGTAAAGGTGGCTATGACTATATTGAAGGGAAATAGGATAAAAGTGGGACTGGTGATATGCCGAGTCAGAAGAAAAATCGTCACTAAAAGGTGTTTTAGGTGCATGGAATCGGGACACATCGCACGGTCTTGTCATAGAAAAGGTCGTAGTCGGACTTGTCGAAGATGCGGTATTGATGGACATAAGTCCAATGAATGCAAAAGTGAACCAAGGTGTATAATCTGTCTGGAGGCGGGCCGACAGAGTATTAACCACTATATTGGGTCTAGTAGCTCATGCAGATAGAGGAATGGCAATTAGGATACTCCAGATAAACTTAGGGAGAGGCCGACAAGCCCAGGAACTTATGATTAATAGCGCGATGGATAAAGAGGTTGATATTGTGCTGATAAGTGAACAATACGCCCGGATCGTGGGCAGTGCCTGGTACCAGGATGTTCTGGGAAAGACATCAGTATATGTACGGAACCCATTGATGACTATAGACAAGGTTGAGGAAGACAATGAGAACTTTATTGTAGTACATACCAACGGTATCAGAATATACAGTTGCTACTTCTCACCATGCATGGAGATAACGGATTTTCTGGTTAGAATTGACAGACTCGAACAACATGTGAAGGGCAGTAACACTCCAGTGCTTATAGGAGGAGACTTTAATGGAAAGTCACAGGAATGGCTTTTGGGAATAACAGACAGAAGAGGAATTGCAGTGAATGAGATGATTGCATCCCTGGGACTGATTGTTCTGAATAGAGGAAGTTGTCCAACCTTTAGGAGAGGAGACTCTAGTTCGATTATAGATATTACTTTTGCTTCACCGGCTATAGCAATAAATACAATAAAATGGGAAGTCTTAGAGGACGAGACACTGAGCGACCACCATTATATTCAGATGGAGATAGACCTATCTCACACCGTAATCGCTGCGAATTCGACCCGGAGGATGCGAACAATATAAAAGTTTGTAATATACGCGATTACTACGGTGGCACGAAACAGGCACTGGTCGAAGTACCTGTAAAGGTGGCTATGACTATATTGAAGGGAAATAGGATAAAAGTGGGACTGGTGATATGCCGAGTCAGAAGAAAAATCGTCACTAAAAGGTGTTTTAGGTGCATGGAATCGGGACACATCGCACGGTCTTGTCATAGAAAAGGTCGTAGTCGGACTTGTCGAAGATGCGGTATTGATGGACATAAGTCCAATGAATGCAAAAGTGAACCAAGGTGTATAATCTGTCTGGAGGCGGGCCGACAGAGTATTAACCACTATATTGGGTCTAGTAGCTCATGCAGATAGAGGAATGGCAATTAGGATACTCCAGATAAACTTAGGGAGAGGCCGACAAGCCCAGGAACTTATGATTAATAGCGCGATGGATAAAGAGGTTGATATTGTGCTGATAAGTGAACAATACGCCCGGATCGTGGGCAGTGCCTGGTACCAGGATGTTCTGGGAAAGACATCAGTATATGTACGGAACCCATTGATGACTATAGACAAGGTTGAGGAAGACAATGAGAACTTTATTGTAGTACATACCAACGGTATCAGAATATACAGTTGCTACTTCTCACCATGCATGGAGATAACGGATTTTCTGGTTAGAATTGACAGACTCGAACAACATGTGAAGGGCAGTAACACTCCAGTGCTTATAGGAGGAGACTTTAATGGAAAGTCACAGGAATGGCTTTTGGGAATAACAGACAGAAGAGGAATTGCAGTGAATGAGATGATTGCATCCCTGGGACTGATTGTTCTGAATAGAGGAAGTTGTCCAACCTTTAGGAGAGGAGACTCTAGTTCGATTATAGATATTACTTTTGCTTCACCGGCTATAGCAATAAATACAATAAAATGGGAAGTCTTAGAGGACGAGACACTGAGCGACCACCATTATATTCAGATGGAGATAGACCTATCTCACACCGTAATCGCTGCGAATTCGACCCGTTCTAAATGGAACACCCGTAGGATAAATAAGGGAAAATGTTTAGAGAAACTAACGGATATAAAGTCAAGAACGCATACATCCGATGACATGGACGTGAACACCAAGGCTGGACGACTCATCGACATACTCACAGAGATATGTAATGCAGAAATGAAGAGAGCTACAACATTTGGAAAGAATCGAAGACAGGCCTATTGGTGGAACCAAGAAATAGCTCAACTCAGAAGGGAATGCCATGGAGCTAAACGTGTAGCTACAAGGGGTAAAGTGACCAAGTGGCAATGGATATATACAGAAGAGCTCGAAGGAATCTCAGAATAGCTATTAAGGATTCAAAAAGAAAGGCGTGGGAGTCACTATGCGAGGAAGTAGACAAGGACCCATGGGGTCTCCCATATAGGATAGTAATGAAGAAAATTGGAAACCGAATGAGAATACCAGGTATTTCGAATCCAAATTGGGCATACACGATAGTTAGTACACTTTTTCCGCCTGGCGGCGGCCGAGGCAACCTTCATTCGATGCAATGTGCAAGAGAATGTGATCTTTTTACTTGGGAGGAGGTTATTGAAGTATGCCATACTTTGAAGAGGGGCAAGGCACCAGGACCAGATGGGATCCCAAATGAAATAATAAGTCTGGTTTGTGAAAACTGGCCGGACTTATTTAAAGAGACATTTGACATATGTCTGAGAACGGGTATCTTTCCTAGGATATGGAAAAGGCAATATCTCGTTTTGCTACGCAAAGGCGAAAAACCACTCGAGAATCCTTCCTCATATAGGCCTATATGCCTATTGGACACTTGTGGAAAATTTCTGGAGAAACTCATAACAAAGAGACTAGAGATGGAAATTGAAGGAAATGGTGGATTCTCAGGAATGCAATTTGGATTCGTAAGAGGAAGGTCGACGATTGATGCTATCCGGGAGGTAGTGAGTATTGCAGCTAGTTCCATGGGACGCATGAGATTTTGTTCCATTGTCACCCTGGACATTAGGAACGCATTTAACTCTGCGGACTGGAGTGTTATTTGCCAGACAATGAGGGAAAGAGGATTCTCAGGATATTTGATCAACATGGTTGATAACTATCTACAGGACAGGGTCCTAGAATATGAAACCGAAAATGGTATTGATCACTACGAAGTGTCAGCCGGTGTACCACAAGGTTCCATATTAGGTCCACTACTATGGAATCTAATGTACGATGGACTGCTGAATTTGAATCTACCGGATGGATCAAAACTAGTTGGATACGCAGACGATGTAGCATTATTAGTGGACCAACCGACCACACCTTTGATCGAGATAGTCACGAATGATTGCTTAGGGAGAATTAATACTTGGCTAAGATCTAAAAACTTGGAACTAGCTGCCAGTAAGACTGAAGCGATTTTGGTGACCAAACGAAGATCGTTTGTGTGTCCAAAACTTAAGGTTGATGGATACGAGATTAATATAGGCGGGAATTTGAAATACCTAGGAGTAATACTAGACAGTAAGTTGTCTTTTGAGCCACACATAAGGATGGTTTCTGAGAAGGCATTGACAACAGCTCCGAAACTAGCGAGAATAATGCCGAATATTAAGGGTCCTGGGCAAGCAACCAGACAATTAATTTCCACAGTTGCTTATTCTCAGGTACTATACGCTGCCCCGGTTATAAGTGAGACTGTTTCAGGTAGTAGAAAGCTTAGGTACCTTCTGGAAAGAGTTCATAGGACATGCGCACTGAGGATAATATCGGCATATCGCACGATATCAACTGATGCGGCATCAGTCCTTGCTGGAGTACCTCCGATTGAACTGATACTCCAGGAAAGAAAGGAAATATATAATGCACGTGCATCTGGTAACAGCGAAAGGACTCTCATAAAACGGAATGCGAGAGAGAAAATGTTGCAAACATGGCAGAGGCAATGGGATGAAACGGAACGAGGAAGATGGACCCATGAACTCATTCCCAATATAGAACTTTGGCAGAAAAGGAAACATGGGGAACTGAATTTCTACTTGACTCAGGTCTTTAGTGGGCATGGTAACTTCGGTAGTTACTTAAGGAGGTTCCAACGAAGACAATCGGCTATATGCGAGATGTGCAATGAATACGATGACGACGTTGAGCACACAATCACAAAATGCAGCTTTTGGAACAGTAGGAGAAATACATTACCTGATGACCTTCGTAACATGATGATCGAACAACTGATGGAATTAATGTTGACAAGAGTGGAGAAATGGTATATATATTCCAATTTCATTCAGGAGATACTAAGGGAGAAGACCGACATACAGCGACATGTGCAAGTGCCGAACCCCTAATCTCATACAAATGTATGTTGGACGGGGGAGTAGGAAATGGGAACAACCGCACTAATCGGTAAATGAATCCCACCCCGAAGTAATGCGAGAGCGGTTCCGGGGTGGTGGTTCCTGTGTAGGACCACTAGATGATAGTGCGCTATCACTACGTCCAAAAAAAAAAAAAAAAAAAAAAAAAGATAGATAGATAGATAGATAGATAGATAGATAGATAGATAGATAGATAGATAGATAGATACGCCCACTATTGCTAGTGTACCAATTTTTGTCCAAAATATTCATATTGAAGCTAATGCTAGTCGTACAAAATTTAAGCTCTCTAACTTTTATAGTTTCCCAGATATAAAAATTTTGATATTAACTTTATATGAGAGATGACACGCCCACTATTTCTTTTCCGCCCATTTTTGCACAAAATGTTCACATTGACACTTAAGTTTATTGTACAAAATTTGGGAAATGTAACTGTTATAGTTTCCTAAATTTACGGCATTTGGTATTGGCAAGCAATATTAGGCGTGGGATGTGCCACACCCCCTATTGCTAGTTCGCCCATTTTTTTCCAGAATGTTCATATAGGTGTCAAAGTTGTTCGTGCAAAATTTGAGGACTCTATTATTACAAATTTCCGAGATATTTTACTTTAGTTATTTAGTAAGTGGGCGTGGCATCTCGCCCACTATTTTTCCTTCCAGGCATATAGGAACATACTGTGAAAAATTCAAGAAAATCGGTTTAGCCGTTTAGGCGGCTATAGACTTCAAACAAACATACATACAATATATATATATATGTTTAGTTTTGTATATACACACGCAAGTATATATATCTTTCCTTATGTTGGTAATTAAATAGGTCATAATTGTTTTCATTTGCTCTAAATTTTGACCATGTTACCTATTACTAAATGCTTATATAATGTTTTGATTTTCATCACACTTTATCTTCTTGGATCTGTGGTCTTCTTGTTTTGATTATTTTATTAGACATCCTACTATACACTTCAGAGATTTCGATGTACAGCAATACTCTTGAATGCACTGCTACCTTTTGATGAAAGTCCCTAATTACTTATGTATTTAACACTTAATTTTATAATTTCTCCAAATAACATCAATGACTTAAAAAATAAATTTAATGTTAGGCATAAGCATAAGTTTTTAAAGATGGACTATCCAATCTTTGTAGTTAAATGCTGTTAGGAAAAGGACAATCAATGAGATTTTTACTTTTTCATCGATGGACCTTACGTCCATTTTTTAAGTAATTCATCCGAAATCATTATTTTTCGGATGAACCTTCCCCACATCCGGCTAATTGGATACGTATATTTAAAACTACTACATGTTATGGCTATTAAATGAATGTAAGATATGCATTATATTTAACAATTGAATGATCAGACAATTTTACATAAAAAAAATCACATGTAGTATACCCAAACCATTATATTAGCAGTTTTCTACTATTCATAAAGTATCTTAATGTCAATAAGGATATTTCATCCAACAGACTTTCACAAAAATAAAAAATGTATTCCGTTACTTAAGTAAGTATTTCAGTATAGTCACTCCGTCCTTTTAACCATTTTTAAATTATTTAATCAAGTATCTCACACTTTCTAACTTGCTACCCTTTTTTGATTCTTATCCCATTAATATTCGACTAGAAAACCTTTAGTCTTTAATTTTTTTTCTTTAACTAACTAGTATATATATATCATACATTTTGTGGTGTATATTAATATATTCATACTATAATTAATAATTGGGAGACCTTTTGTAATATTTATACAATCTGTGCCAAATAAAAACAGTTATTATGTTTTATTTTACCTGAAATAGTTTAATCTTTATAATTATAATTTTTTTAATAAACCTTCTAGATTCTTTAGAGATTAACCTAATTGCCTCTTTTTTGGCAATTCTCTAAGTAGTAGAGTATGAATTCCCTATTATGTTTTCCCAATGCTTCCAAATGCCAACTGTCTCCTAACATCGATAGTTTGCTCAAACAACAATATTTAATAATTGAAAATGGACTCAATGGAATTAAGGTAGATATAATTGCATGTTATACCCCTTAAATTTTTGTTTTGAACAAACTATTTAAAGATGTTCCTATGCAGGTTCATTCTAGACGAAGATTCTTCCTATAGCTTTCAAATTCTTTGGTTATTTGAAAGCCCTTTATATTTCCATTTAACGGAATTCTATGCTTCTAAAATTAACACAAAATTAAAACAATCAATAAATTTCCCTATGGAGAATGAGTAATAATATCTGCTAAAACTTTTGCACTTATTTTACCTTTCTGTACCTTATCTCAATTGGCATTTATAGAAAAAATTCTAAATTGATGGTATTTAACTACATTATTTCATTACATATCTCATTTGCAAAATACTCATTCGAAGATTTGTCTTTTGACCTGCTCCCTGAGTTTGCATATTTTGTCTTGGAGGATTTACCACATATTGGCGTGCCTCCAAAGACAGTCCACATACTCCCAGAGGATTTACCATAAACTTCACCCTTTGTGAATTTTGGCCTGCCTCTGAGGAGTTTGTCCAGGAGGATTGGCTACTTATTGGCCAACCTCCTAAGACAGTTCACTTACTCCCAGAGGATTTACCATAAACTTCACCCTTTGTGAATTTTGGCCTGCCTCTGAGGAGTTTGTCCAGGAGGATTGACTACTTATTGGCCAACCTCCTAAGACAGTTCACTTACTCCCAGAAGATTTACCATAAACTTCACCCTTTGTGAATTTTGGCCTGCCTCTGAGGAGTTTGTCTTGGAGGATTTACCACGTTGGCCTGCCTCCCAAGACATTTTAAATGTACCCATTCTTCAGCCCTTCCACTATAGTTGGTTTGTCTATAGTGGGCAGCTGGAATGGTAGAATTTACCACAAATTACAATTCCTGAACTAAGGTACTCATCTCTAAGCCTAAATAAATCATCATCTACGTTTCCCAATTTATTTTAATTTTTTTTCTTTTTCATAGAATATCCAACACAATACAAACACAAATTAGACACATCGTTGGTTTAAATTTTCATTTTTTTTAATTTTTTATTTAATTAATTTTAAACATTTAAAATATTTCAAGTTCCTTACCTCTGGTGGGGGAAACTTGAAAATTCATTGGTATCACTTCGGGGGTCACCAAAATGTTAAGCGGACAGACGGAGCAGATGGAAACAAAAACGACTTGATCGTATGCAGTCTTATAAGGAACTAATTTTATTTTTACAGTTCTTAGCCTAAATTAACAGTATACAAATATCTTAGTATCTTAAAATAATCCTAAACAAAAACATTCTAAATTCACGGTGTGTGTGAGAAACTGCCATCTATGTTATCAATCCCATGCTGAGTTTGAAAATTCATAGATCTTTTATCACCGCACACACACTGTACACAAACATTTTATTACCATAGAAACAATAATGTTTAGTTTTAAATAAACTATACAATGCCTTATATATAAAATATACCTGTGTGTGTATATCGAGGGCTTATATTCAAAACGGGCCTCATGCAAAACAGCATTTTTCAGGAGAACATAATAATTGTTTATTTCCCTCATTTTTTAATATTTTGCAATCCGTTCTTCTACGAGTTATTAATATTACGTCTACTAAACCTCACACTGAAAAATAAATACTTTAACTCCATTATTCGCGAAGTTAAGGTAGATAGCCCATTTTGTCTTAATTATTTTTAATGTTTGTTATAAAATGTTCATATAGCACGTTTTGTTTATTAGAAATTAAAGAAGTAAAACATATTTTTTGAAAAAAAATTACAATATGTTAAATTTATGATATCATACCAATCAGGAGATAAAATAAGAGCGAATATACTATTCGGCCCGGCCGAATCTATATACCCACCATCAACTTTTTCAAATTTTACGTTATATGGAAGGGGGCGGTAAAGTGGAAAGTAAAGTGGGCGGAGCACGCCCACTTTTTGTTTCCGAGTTTACATTGGTCCTTGAACTATTTGAACACAATTTCGTTGATTCTCACCTTATATGGGAGGTGGGCGGTAAAGTGGGCGGACCACGCCCATTTTTGGTTTCCGAGTTTATATCGATCCCCGAACTATACGTACAAAATGTCGTTGTCGTACGTGCTTTCATTGAAGAAATATCATCAGAAAAGTATGAAACGGACACCCTGTGTTTCTAGTTTTTAGCCCATAACTTTTTTGTTTATTAACCGTGGCAAATTTCTTTTTTCTACGTTGTCCCGTTCGAGCTCTATCCTGCTTTCAACAGACAGAGAGACGGACAGACGGACGGACATAGCTAGATCGACTCAGAATCTAACCGGGACCCAGAAAATATATACTTTGTGGGGTCTTAGATGATTCCTTCTACATGTTACACACGGAATGACAAAATCAATATACCCCCCATCTTTTTGATGATGGGTATAAAAAAACGAAATTTTGTGGCTGGATGGACCATTTTTAATCGTTTGAAATTTCAAATAACAGGAATGTTTACTAAAAGGACGAAAATGTGTTCAAAATTAAAATTATAAATTAAATTTTGAAAAAAATTGCATGCGAAAAAAATTGCAAAAAAAAATTTAAACCAATTAAAATTGTATTAAATTGCATATCAACAACTCAAAAATTATTAAAACCTTTAAAGACGATGTTTATTGCACTTTTTATTTAATTATCATTTTTTTAAGAAACTGATTTTGGTATCTAAGATGTTTTGCTTATAATTACGAATTTTATTAAAATTTTTTCATTCCTGTCTTTAAATCTTGCGTATAGTGCTCCCACTTAGCTTCATAAAATGTTTTTAGGTGTACCCTCTTATGATCTATAAGCATCTAAAAAAGGCTAAAAATCTAACTTCAATGGCTTTTTTCTCCAGACTGCATTGAGATAACAAAATTTGTATGAGATGTATTAAGATTATAATTCAAAATATTTAAGAAAAGCTCCAACCGAAAAGAAAATTCTCATTCTCAAGAGTATTGCTGTACATCGAAATCTCTGAAGTGTATAGTAGGATGTCTAATAAAATAATCAAAACAATAAGACCACAGATCCAAGAAGATAAAGTGTGATGAAAATCAAAACATTATATAAGCATTTAGTAATAGGTAACATGGTCAAAATTTAGAGTATACAAGCAAATGAAAACAATTATGACCTATTTAATTACCAATATTGTTTAAATATCTGGAAATAAAGGAAAGATATATATATATATAACCATAAATAATTCATTAGAACTTTAATGAAATATATTCCATAAAAGAACGCCCAAAAATATACCAAGTGCCTTTCGATTTTTATAAAATTTTACACGTATAAAGTCTATATAGATTTCCGTTTTCTGATTCACAAAATTCATAAAATTCGCGATTTTATTTCTGTTGAAGTTCGATTAACTGTCGTCTTTGATTGACTTCGACGACGGTCATATCGACTTTGGGTGACGGTCTCCGAACACTTCCAAGTATTCCGGACACTTCCTTAAGTGTTCGGAAAAGAAGGCGCTTTGAGAAGAAAACGAAAAACTATACGAAGTTTGCCGGCTTCAAGTTTAAAAACCCTTTCTTTCTAAAATAATTAATTAATAAACAAAAGTGCGCCCCCCTTTGCCACAACAAAACAAAAAAAAAAAACACTGAATTTATTTTAAAAACAAAAAAAATATAATCCAATTAATAAACGCACTCCCTGTGCATAAAAAATTAATTAAAGTGTTTAGCTATACAAATCAGTAAATCCCAAGTAAGTACCAAATTAAATCTACTTTTAATTTGTGTTTTGGGATATAATTATAATATTGAAGCCTTAATAGGGATAAAGAATAGTCGCCCTAGAATCAGACAATATTATAGGATATTGTTCTAAATTTGATATGACTTTGGAAGATTTTACCGAGTCACTTCTTGAGACGAAGTTGCAATCACTGGAGGGAGATTGGCACTCCTTTAGAAAAGCTTTTGAAAATTTGAGTCTTGCAAATGAGAATCTAGTCCCGCAAAATGATAAAAATTCCGAAAAAATTAGGTTTGATTCAATAGTTCAAATAGTTGGATCAGTTGACGATACACAGAGCTTCAGGTAATACAGGTCCAAGGCTAGATGTTCCCACTAATTCGACATTGTTCAATATGTCAAATATGTACCCAATAAATACAATATTTAATGATTCTGAGTTATGCATTAAAGTTCTACCTCGCGATACTCATGAATTTCACGGAGGATATGAGGAATGACCATCATTCCGTGACATGTTTACAGCCATATATGGCAATCATCCTCGATCATTTAAGAAATAAAACAAAAGGCGAAACAGGTAGTATTGTCGCAAAGTATCCACTTTCAGATCAGAATTATTTGTTAGCTTGGGATGCATTGAAGGCAAGGTACGAAAATGAAAGAGTGTTAGTAGATAACCAATTGAAAATATTGTTCAATATTCCGTCAGCGAAGAATGAAATTTGTGAGTCGATAAATAGAATTCAGACTACAATTAGCGATTGTTTATCGATACTGAAAGCTTAGAATATAAAAACTGATCAATGGGATCCCATATTAGTTTCTTTGTGCTCTACAAAACTGCCTGATGAAACTTTGTCTCTTTGGATGCGATCTTTAACTTCTCCAACTAATTTACCTTCCTGGGCAGAAATGGAAGAATTTTTAATTAATAGGCATCAGGTCATAGAGAGAATATCTAGTATTTGGGGTTGCCGGCCTTCATACAATCAGAATCAAAATAAGTCTCAAAATTATACTGGTGGTTCACAATCACAAACCAGGAGTAAATATAGTAACAATGATGGTGCTTCTCAAACTCCTAGCGAGTACATGTATTGCAAATTGTGTAATAAGACATATAGCATTAGAAATTGCCCTAAATTCCAGAACTTTTCTGTGAAGCAGAGAATTGAATATGTGGATAAAAATAATATATGCAGTAATTGCTTGTCTTTATCTCATACAAACACTAATTGTCAGAGTATCCATACATGCGTCCAATGTAATAGCAGACACCATAGCTTACTGCATTTGGACAACAATATGAAGAATCAAAGAAAGTCAACAGTCTTCAAATAAATGTATACTTTCAGAAAAACCATGTTGTTCAAATTCATTGATGAATAAAGTTAATACAGAAACAAATTTATCTATCAATGAAGTGTTATTACCTACAGGTCTTGTAGAAATTTCTCATTCAGGAGAAACATTTACGGTTCGAGCACTTATAGATTCGGGATAAAAACGCTCGTTTTTGACAGAGAAAATTTCTAGAAGACTTGGCTTAATTACTGAAAATGCAAATTTTAAAATTTGTGGACTAGGTGGTACAGTTGTAGCAAATTCAAATAAAGTTACTACGATAACTTTAAGCAAAAGTAATCACGAATTTTCACTCAGTGCACAAATAATTATCGTTCCAAATTAAACAAGATTAATGCCAAGGTTTACAATGAAAAATGCCGACTTAAACGAAATAAAAGACCTTAATCTTGCGGATCGTAATTTCTTAGTAGCATCCCAGGTTGATATGCTTCTTGGAAGCGATATAATTCCATACATTGTACAAAATGGTATATGTAAAAACATATTAGCCAATTTTATTGCTCAGAATTCCATTTACGGATGGTATATTTATGGTCCATTAAGATTACATAGCGTTTCTCTAACGGCTATTGCACAAAATAAAGAAAATGAAGCAATAAGTTTAATGCTAAAACTTTTTTGGGAATCCGAAGAAGTTCCAAAATCAAAAGCTGTTTCTGAAACAGAGCTCTTCTGTGAAGAACTTTATAAAAAAACAACATATCGAAGAGATGACGGCAGATATGTTGTTAAACTTCCATTTAAACAAGAGTTCCCAAAATCCTTGTTTTTGCAATCATCCAGAATTGCAGCATATAGTTAATATATACATTTAGAATCAAAACTCGGAAAGGAAAAAGATCTTCTCAAGATTTATAATGATGTTTTGGAAGAATATATTGCACTGGGCCACATGCG
The DNA here is from genome assembly GCA_951394005.1 of Protophormia terraenovae. Classification (NCBI taxonomy): domain Eukaryota; kingdom Metazoa; phylum Arthropoda; class Insecta; order Diptera; family Calliphoridae; genus Protophormia; species Protophormia terraenovae. Next base: position 94,201,347 of record OX596073.1, on the reverse strand, counting down.
AAAACCTAGTTCTTCGGAAATTTGTCATGATGAGAAATATTTTTCATATTATTTACCCCAACACCCCCTGCGAGGGGTGATCACCTTGAGTCTTCAGACACGGTGCAGGGGCTTAAGCATCCACAGGATGCGAACCAAGAATCACCCATCACATACTCCACGACGTCTGTCCTCCATGTCAGGAGCGGTCGTGGAGTAACTGACCCCCTTCTAGACCATTCTGTGTGGTCACGACCCCACCTAGTACCGTCTGTTACCTATGTTAAGGTCGGCTACTGGGTTCCTGCCCGCACTAAATGTCTGTCCGGGATTGTGGCATTGGTTTTTCCAGCTCTGGTCCAGGTCCGTCTGTAGGGAAAGGTCTTTCAAATCCAGGATGCGTCTGCTTCCCATGTTGGGCGGCATCCTGGTCTGCGTCTGTCTCCAGAGGAGCGGCAGTATGTCTCTGCCAACACCACCCCCCCCCCCCCCAAATCTATGAACATGACTTCAGAGATGTCCCTGGTCGAGGGTTCTAAAATCTCCAGGGGAAACATGAGTACTCAGGCGGAGGCCACAGGTCTGAGTGCCACTGGAGCTATTGTGACCATGACTGAACGGACGATTACCCCGGGTCCTTCAGATCATTCTGCTACTGGGGTAGACAGAAACAAACGTTTTCTGACGAGACAGGACAGTTTGGACAGTACAAACAGTGACAAAGACTCTGACCACCTCGAAGGCCTCAAGAGTTTGAACCTCTATGAGACCGACGAGGAAGACAATCGTATGGTGTCCTCCGAAAGGCTCCACGCAGTGAGGATGATTCCTTCACTGCGTTCGATGGCGCCAAATGGTTAAAGGGTGTCAAGATCATCGGATGTGGTAACGAGAAAGCACTCGACTTCCTCAAAAACTGCATCCGAGGACTTGGCGAACTCTGGCCCAATGGATCAAGTCTCTTTTCGATCGACGGTGAGAGTATGGGTATCCTCCAATCTTGGAGGATGAAGCCATACTAACTCTCATTAAGCGACAGAACAAGGGGCTTGGAACGGAGGATTGGACGATCGAAAGAGGACGCGCGAGAGACAAAGGGGAAGGAAAGGATCTGTGGATCAAAATCGGTTCAGAATCCCTCCGGCTTCTACGTCTCTCAAACGGCGTCGTGAAATATGGATTGAATCAGCTTCGGCTGATACTTCCAGGAGGAACCAACAATGACCCCAAGCGGCCTGAAAGTGGTGCAGATTAACCTGCATCACTCCGAAGCAGCGACGGCTGATTTGCTGCGTTTCATGGAGAAGGAGGTTATCCACGTGGCCTTAATCCAAGAACCCTGGCTTGTAGCCGGTAAAATTCGAGGCGTCCGGTCACGGAACTATATGCTCCTATCTCCCAACACGGAAGGTAAAATTAGAAGTTGTATTATGGTCAGAAAAGATATAAAGCTTTTTCTCATATCCAATTACAGTACGAGTGATTTACCAACCTGATAATTTCATCGGCCTACCTACCGTACGATGAGGAAAACCCACCCCCACGTGCCGTACGTACATTAGTAAAGGGGCCACGATCTCGTTATGGGATGCGATGCCAATGCCCATCATACTCTGTGGGGGAGTACAATGCCCATCATACTCTGTGGGGGAGTACAGACATAAACAACCGAGGTGAGTGTTTACTTCAGTATCTTTTATGTATTAATCTTAGTATTTGTAATAAGGGTACTAGACCAACGTTTTTCAATAGAATCAGGGAACAGGTCATTGATATAACCTTGGTAGGTAACACAGATTCGGTTAGGATTTTCGATTGGAAAGAATCTTCGGAATGTACATTCTCCGATCATATGCGGATTCTCTTCACGATTGAACTTACATTAGATAGGGCAAACCCCTTTAGGAATCCTACGAAAACTGACTGGGACAAATTCAGCAAACTTGTGGGGACCTTTCAACCACCTCAAATGGAAAGGTTGGCCGGCACACAGGACCTGGACGACTCCGTGAGTCTTTTGACTAGCACACTAAGGGCCGCTTACTATTCTTCATGTAGGGCTCGGCATGGTCTTGGAAAACCTCAACAATCATGGTGGTGTCCAAGACTTAGGCAGTTAAGGAATGAATGCAGGAAACTTTTTAATAAGGCGAAGAGGTCGAAAGTTGCAGCAGACTGCGACAATTATCGTCACAGTTTCAACACTTTCAAGAGAGAGACCAGAAGGGCTAAGAGGGAATCTTGGGAAAAATTCTGTGGAGACTTGGAGAGCACTACGGATGCATCTAGGCTACGTAAGGTACTATCCAAGGATCCTGGCACGCCCGGTTTCCTCATGAACCCTGACGGTACCTTTACCGAGAGTAGTAAGGAGACTCTGGAACTACTGATGAGCACTCACTTTCCGGGCTGCAGAGACGATACGAACGAGGAATCTGTAATTGGAAACCTCCCAGCGTCACCAACCCACTTTAGTGAATTAGTAGCTTCTATTGTTGATGACAGAAAGGTAGCGTGGGCGATATCGTCTTTTGAACCCTATAAATCACCGGGCTCAGATGGGATCTTCCCGGCGCTACTGCAGAAGTCTATATCAGTCATTATGCCATGGCTGATCCGAATATTTAGGGGTAGTCTTGAATTGGAATATATTCCTAGGGAATGGAGAGAGGTTACAGTGATATTTATCCCCAAAGCGGGAAAAATAAACAATAGTACCGCGAAGGACTATAGGCCGATTAGTCTGTCATCGTTTTTGTTGAAAACTCTGGAAAGACTAGTTGATGTCCATGTCAGGGGCATTCTCTCGCCGGCAAATTTTTGCAGGGCACAGCATGCCTACCTAAAGGGTAGGTCAGTCGAAACGGCACTGCATGACGTGGTCGGCACGATAGAGGAAACGCTCGACAGGAAAGAGTATGTGATGGCTTCCTTTCTTGATATAGAGGGCGCCTTCAACAATGTGAACATATCGTCGATTCTTATGGCACTGGATGACCTGGGAGTCGATCGGCGAATAAGGAACTGGACTGGGAACATGCTGGAAAGCAGGACCATAAATTCCAGTTTAGGTCTGAGCACCTCCCCACTCTTGTGGAACCTTGTTGTGAATAAAGTCCTTTTTGAGCTTACGAATAGAGGCACCAAGGCGGTAGCATACGCTCATGATGTTGTGCTCCTCATCAGGGGAAAATTTCTCTCCACGATTAGTGAACTCATGGAATCAGCTCTAAGTGTTCTATTGTCATGGGCTAGGGACAACGGTCTGGGAGTAAATCCCACAAAGACCGAACTAGTGCTTTTCACTAGGAAATATAAGGTTCCGGCTTTCAAGAAACCACGTCTTGATGGCATCACTCTGGAACTTTCGAAGGAAGCCAAATACCTTGGCGTGATTCTGGACTCTAAGCTCTCGTGGAAACGTAATGCTGAGAGTCGCATGCAGAAGGCACTGTGTGCTTTCTATACATGCAAGAAGACATTAGAGAAAAGATGGGGTCTAAAACCGTATATCGTCCATTGGATGTATACTGCGGTTATTAGACCCATTCTTACCTACGGTGCTCTTGTATGGTGGAAGGCTGCAGGCACGAAGACACATATCTCTCAATGTCTCTCAATCACTGGTTCAATGGGTTCCACTCCCCAAGCCAGTCTGGAGACTATGCTTGACATCCCTCCCCTTGATATTTTTTATTAGAAATATCTCCGCCAAGTCCGCTTTACGGCTCAAAGAGTCGGGCGAACTCAGGCATTGTCGCGTTGGTCACGGCACTATATTGAATGTAATAGGCAGATCAGCTCGTATACAGGGGACTGACTATTTAATACCGAGAATGAATTTTGATAAAACATTCGATATCAGAATCCCATCTAGGGAAGATTGGGCAACAAATTCCATCTTTAAGGAATTTGCAATCTCAGTATTCACTGATGGTTCTAAGACAGATGCTGGCACTGGCTCGGGTATATTCTCTGATGACTTAGACATTTCGATGTCTCTCAGATTACCCAATTCGAGCACGGTCTTTCAAGCTGAAGTATATGCCATTAACATGGCAGCGAATTCAAGAATTTAATTTCTGCGCTTCGAACATTGATATATATGTGGACAGCCTTGCAGCAATCAAGGCTCTGAACTCCCCCATTGTAAGATCAAGATGTGTTGACGACTGTATACGCTCCTTAACTCAGCTAAGACACTTTCGGGTGGAGCTGATATGGGTTCCGGGCCATACAGGTATACTAGGTAACGAAATGGCGGATGAATGCGCAGTAAATGCATCGTCTTTGGACGAGGCACTCGCTTGCGAGGACGTTCTCACTCCCTTCGTTACTGTATCCAATACTCTTGATGAATGGGCGGTGAATGAGATAGAAAGCAGGTGGTCCTCAATCACCACTTGTAGACTATCAAGAACTCTCTGGCCACTCCGGTCTCGGAGTAGAACTAGAGCATTACTTTATCTTGATAGATCATCGATAAGGCTTCTAGTAGGCATAATCACAGGGCACTTATGTGAATGTCCAGCACTGAAAGGACGTAGACTGAGACACCTCGGTAGACAACTCTTCCATGATCTGGATTGTCTCAATGACATGCCACTTTCAAACCTGATTGGATTTGTTAGGAGTACGGGTTGGTTTCTGGATAAACCAACGGAAAGTTAGTTTTTTGTTTATGGAAAGGGAGAGGAGTTTTCTTCTCAAATAGGGCATCACAATGGGCCTAATGGCCTCCGAGTGCACTCGCTATGGCGGGCGACCCTTATAACCTAACCTAACCTACCTACCCCACCATGCTGTATATAGGCCTGAAAGTACTTCTACTAAAGTCAGAATTGTTTTCAATGGGTAAAACGAAAAGCTCTTATTCGTTAAACGATATTTTACATGTGGGCCCAACTTTGCAATCTGACCTTATGTCAATAATTTTGAATTGGCGTACTTACAGGTACGTTTTCAATGGGGATATAGAACAAATGTATCGCCAAATATAGTAAAAGAGTCAGATTATCCGTTCCAAAGAATTTTATATCGAAGAAATCCTTCTGGTCCTATAGAAGATTATGAATTAATTAACTGTCAACGATTAAAGGAAAAAGAATATCCAAATTTGTCCCTCTCTCACGAAGAGCTTAAACGCATGAAAAACGTTTTTATTCGATTGACACAGAATTCATATTATTCTAAAGAATTCGCGGATCTCTCTTATTTTAAACAAGTATCAAAAAAAAGTTCTATACTTACTCTTAATCCATTCATTGACGCGAAGATCTTATAATAGTTAACGGTCGGTTGGCCAACTCATCACTTACATACGATGAGCTATTTCTAATAATAATTCCTAATTCCTCTCAATTTTGTAAAATTTTCCTGGAGTTTTTACACAAAACGCTCATTCATGCAGAAATGTCACTTATGATGAGTGTAGTAAGAAGTCAGTTTTACATACCTGGCCTAAAGAGAACAGTTAAAAAGTGTGTCCATCACTGCTTAACTTGTATTAGATACAAGCAGCACGTAAAATCGCAAATCATGGCAGCTCTACCCTTAGAGAGGTCCACACTTTCTCTCCCGTCTTCACATACCAGTGTCGACTTCGCTGGCCCGTTTCAGATTAAATCCGGTAATTTGCGAAATTCTCCATATATGAAAGATTATACTTGCGTGTTCGTCTGTTTTTCAACGCGAGCCATTCACCTTGAAGCTTGTTCTAGCTTAACATCGGAAGCCTTCCTTGCTGCGTTTTCTCGATCCATATCTCGAAGAGGACTGCCTATGTCTGTTATGTATGATAATGGCACTAATTTCTTAGGTGCTAGCAAGTCCTTGCTTAAGGAATATTCCGTTTTCCTCAAACTTGCTTCGAAGAATATTTCGAACAAATATGCAATACATGGGTTTGAATGGAAGTTCATTCCACTCACCGCTCCGCACATGGGAGGTTTGTGGGAGGCTGGCGTAAAAAGTTTCAAACTGCATTTCAGAAAAATTGCAGGTGCTCAAAAGTTTAACTTTGAAGAGTTCTCTACTTTGTTAGCCAGAATTGAAAGCGTCTTTCACGGCCTATTTCCTCGATGTCAGAGGATCCAGATGATCTTCAAGAACTTACCCCTGGACATTTCCTTTGAGGGGTCCCGTTAGTATTCGCATCAGAGTTACCATCAGAAAACTTATCTTTAATTAATCGATGGGAACGTCTAAAGGCTCTCCATCATAAATTTAGCCAACGATGGAAAACTGAATACCTACACGAGCTTCATAAAAGATATAAATGGAAGAATCCACGACGTAATCTAAAGATAGGTGATTTCGTCATCGTAAAGGACGAGCTTTTACTTCCAAGCGAATGGAGATTGGGACGGATAGACAATGTTGGTTCAGATAGACATGTTCGAGTAGCTGATATTAGAATGTCTACTGGTGTTATAACTCGTCCGATAGTAAAATTATGCATGCTTCCGTCATGTGAAAAGTCTGTAGATTAGCAAATCCTTGTGCGTTTCATGTCGTGTGTGTCCCACTATTCTTTACTTTCGTAATTTGCCGTTTCCTCTCTTTCTTTCTCTTATATTTTTAGACCATGGATCCTTCCCAAAACCCCGAAATGTGCGTGGTATGCCTCAGCTTCCATCCTCTTCGCTTCTGTAGGATGTTCCGCAAACTAACGCTCCAGCAGTGTCAGTACGTGGTGAGGACCCATAAGTACTGCTCTAATTGTTTTTCTCGCACTCATCTAGTTGGAGGATGCATTTCCGTAATGGCCTGCCACATTTGCGGGAATCTTCACCACACATTGCTGCATCCTAGAACTGTTCCACAAGGAGGTCGAAGCGGTCAGCAGTTATAAGCATCAAGTACACAGCCCAGTTTACGGAGCAGACCTGGAGGCCAACGCCCACGTGTCTAACGAGTACAGCAACCAACGCAACAATGACTCCTTCAGCTCCGTCAGCGGCTTCAACAACAACAACAGCAACTACAAAAACAACAAAGACAGCTACAACAACAACAGCAACAATAATTGTGCCAAACTTCCAGGCTCCTCCTTCAAGCGTTGCCACCAGTGACCAACGAACCATCCACCAGCCAAGCTCTCGTGAACCAAATAGTTTCCACCTTGGGACAGCTAACGGGGCATCAATTGCACCAGTGCAAGGAGGCCGGCATGTTGAAGTTCGATCAACTGTTGTCGAAGACAGTCTTGTCGACATAGAAGACGATTTGATTGACTTCTAAAATAATTAATAAATAAACAAAAGTGCGCCCCCCTATGCCACAACAAAACCAAAAAAAAAACACTGAATTTATTTTAAAAACTAAAAAAATATAATCCAATTAATAAACGCACTCTCTGTGCATAAAAAAATAATTAAAGTGTTTCGCTATACAAATCAGTGAATCTGAAGTAAGTACCAAATTCAATCTCCTTTTAATTTGTGTTTACGTTGTTCATATATATATATATATATATATATATATATATATATATATATATATATATATATATATATATATATATATATATATATATATATATATATATATATATATATATATATATATATTTAAAGCTGGAAATTGTTTAATTTCCATTTTTTACTTTCGGAAAAACCTAAAAAATCTGGAAAGTATAAAATATTTACTTTTCCACTTTTCGCTTTAAAGTTATATAGCATTTAAATTTTCATATAATACCCAAAAAAAATTAAAAAATTTATTTAAACCAAAATTAAAAATATTGAATATTGTAACAATAAAATGCAAAGGCTACTGCTAATTATAATGCGCATCCCAGCAAAAACTTTGCTTGCCATGTAATGAGATAAGAAGCTAATATAATGGCTCTACACTACTTTCACATTAGATGAATAACTCATTATTTTAACACGGTGATGTCATTAGAGGCAACTACTTACTCTATATTATTACAGGTAGGCATTTCAGAAAGTCATTACTTAGATGTCGTTACAAAAACTAATTACTTTGTAGCTATTCAATCACTCATTAGTTTCAAAGTATTACAGAAGTCATTATCAGCAAAATGAATAGTAATTAGTTACATTATCGGCTACATATAAGTACTGAAGTATTGAAAATAAGAAGCAGATAATTTTTTTTTTAAATTTATTTATTTGAAAATATGCGGAAATCTGGATATGACATACTATTTCATACCATAGACTTGGAGTTAATTCTTGAAACGCATTCTTGTGACCCGTGCATTAATTGAATAAAATACCGGTTTTTACTGCCCCCGTCCGAAAATTGTTAAGAGTTTAATACGTTTAACAAATTATTTTAAGATAGCCAATAAATTTTTCTTACCTTTATGTAATTGTATTTCCTAAATTGCAATAGCCTTTTGAAATAAGAAATTGATTTTTGTAAACATTAACAAAAAAATTGTATTTTCTTGAATTTATTTTTTTACGTCAAGAATTTTTACTTTTGAAAAATTTGACAAACATTTTTTCAGATACAAAATTTATTTAGTACACAAGACAGTAAAATTAAATGAACAATAACACTTTTTGCATATAAATAGCTTATTTAGCATAGTACGTATTTTGATGTTAATACCAGGGTTTGATTTTAATACTATATTTATCACATTTTTCAATAAATATCTTGTGCGAGCAAAAAAAAAAAAATTCTAAAAATATTTTTACCGTTTCCTGTTTATAAATTGCAACTAAAATTATTTCAAAAAAATTTTAATAAATAAAATTATTTTTATTTAAGCAATTTTGTTGCTACTAAAATTTATTCTATAAAGAATAAAACACATATATATCGGAGTATGTATGTATGTGTGTATGTATAACAACAAATACATGCCTTCCCCTTAACATACATACCCGCTTGACCTGATATAAGAAATTAGTGAATGTTCGCAAAAACGAGGAATTTTCGAAACAAATGTATTCGAAAAATTATCGAAAATTAAATAAAAAGTGAATGTTCGTAGCATCGTAACTTACTAGATAATTTCTCGATAGTTAAGGTTCGAGAATTCTTAATATATCGGATTATCGCAATATTAAATTTTTTCGATAAAATTTCGAAAGTTAATGATTTGAGAAATTATCTTTTCTTCTCAATTTCTTGATATTTTGTTACTTAAAAAAATACGCATATTCTTGTTTGTACATGTCATTCTTTAGTCATAGTTTATACTGATCGGTTGTAAATTAGACTAAAGTTTAGGATGTAAATTTAACTTTAAAAACCCTTTCTGAAAAATAGTAAAAATGGTAAGTAACATTGCTTCACTATGTATCACTATGTTCTTGACATTAAAATGTATTTTTGAATATTTGTTTTATTAAGTTCAAAATAAAAAATTGCTTTAAAAATTAAAAAAGCTTTTAATTTTAAATGGGAAACAAAATGAAAATGAAACAGAATAGAACTATTGCCAACGATTCGTTAGTAATATCGATATCGAACAATTTTCGATATCGAAAACGAATATTTTCCGTTTCGCTAATGATATCACTTATTATCCGATATAGATATCATAAACGAACCTTCGATATTGATCGATTTGCTGCTACAAACTGAACGACAGGTGAACTCTACAAGTTCATTCTCGAAACGCCTTCGATAGTCGTACTCGAAGGTTTAGTTAGAGAAATGTTCGTAATTTATTCGAAGGTGATATCTTTATCGAATTTTGTGGTCAAGCGGGTACTTCAATATACATGTGTTTTATTCTTCATAGAAGAAATTTTAGTAGCAACAGAATTGCTTAAATAAAAATACTAAAAAAAATACTATAGTTGCAAAATCAAAACAAAGAAAATTTGCTACAAATTTTTTGCAGCACACGAAGAAAAATTGTTCTTGTGCTATATGTGTCCGAAAAAATTATATATACAAGAATAAAACACGAAGTTTTAGTTTTTTTGATGAGCAATATTTTCTGTTTGCTGATAAAAATTGCAAAGACGATTTACATTGTTACTAAAAGTTAGAAGGTATATTTATAATAATATTAGTTTCCGTGTGTAGTAAAAATGAAACGGTTTAATATTTATTGCATAGTCATAAGGAGAAGAAATTTTGCTGGCGCATAATATTTAAACGCTGGTTAATACAACATTTATAGATAATAAAATTTCCTACAAATTTCCTCTAGTACATTTTTATACCCTTTATTGGTTTAAGAGTTATACCGTATTTTATGTTTGATGTAGTATTTTACATAAACTAAAATTACAGAGTTCATGAATGAATTCATGTACGTATAAAGTGGCCTAATGGATTTGTTAGCTATTCTGTCAGCTTACGTCAGTGATGCGCAATTTTCAACTTTCCTGACTCGCGAGTTTGTACTACAAATGCTGCTTACGCAACGCTGCTTCACACGTACACTATAAACTACTTCGTTCGACTGTTGCCCTCTCATTACCCTGCAAACATTTTCTATTGCGGAAGTGGCTAAGAAGAGTCTTCCAGAAGTTGAAACTCATCGCCACGACTATTGCCAAAGTATCATTAAAATAATCTTCCGTCGGGAAGAACTGTTCCTCGTGGAAGTGTCTTCCAGACGACTCGAAGAAGACAATTCTAGAAGTGTCGAAGAAGACTCTTCTGAACGTCACCCGAAAGATGATCAGAGAAGTGTCGTCTTAGTCTCTTCTAGAAGATGATTTTTCATTTTTATACCCACCATCAAAAAGATGGGGGGTATATTGATTTTGTCATTCCGTGTGTAACATGTCGAAGGAATCATCTAAGACCCCACAAAGTATATATATTCTGGGTCCTGGTTAGATTCTGAGTCGATCTAGCTATGTCCGTCCGTCTGTCCGTCTGTTGAAAGCAGGATAGGGCTCGAACGGAGCAACGTAGGGGGACGAAATTTGGCACAAATGTTTGTCTTATTGAAAACAAACATTTCAATTGTTTGGGATTGAAAATGGGCAAAATCGGTTAATAAACAAAAAAGTTATGAGCTTAAAACTAGAAACACAGGGTGTCCATTTTACACTTTTCTGCCGATATTTCTGCAACAAAAGCATGTACGACAGCGAAATTTTGTATGTATAGTTTGGGGATTGATGTAAATTCGAAAATCAAAAATGGGCGTGGTCCGCCCACTTTACCGCCCACCTCCCATATAAGGTGAAAATCAACAAAATTGTTTTCAAATAGTTCAAAGACCAATGTAAACTCGGAAACAAAAAATGGGCGTGGTCCGCCCACTTTACTTCCCACTTTACCACCCTCTTCATTATAACGCAAAATTTAAAAAAGTTGATGGTGGGTATTTAGATTCGGCCGGGCCGAATATTTGCGCTTGTTTATTTCTGTATTTATAATTAAAATTATTTTTTTTTTTATACCCACCATCAAAAAGATGGGGGGTATATTGATTTTGTCATTCCGTGTGTAACATGTCGAAGGAATCATCTAAGACCCCACAAAGTATATATATTCTGGGTCCTGGTTAGATTCTGAGTCGATCTAGCTATGTTGAAAGCAGGATAGGGCTCGAACGGAGAAACGTAGGGGGACGAAATTTGGCACAAATGTTTGTCTTATATAAGGTTTGTTTGGGATTGAAAATGGGAAAAATCGGTTATAAGCTAAAAAAAAAGTTATAAGCTAAAAACTAGAAACACAGGGTGTCCATTTTATAGTTTTCTGCCGATATTTCTGCAACAAAAGCATGTAGGACAGCGAAATTTTGTATGTATAGTTCGGTGATCAATATAAATTCGGAAACCAAAAATGGGCGTGGTCCGCCCACTTTACCGCCCACCTCCCATATAAGGTGAAAATCAACGAAATTATGTTCAAATAGTTCAAGGACAAATGTAAACTCGAAAACAAAAAATGGGCGTGGTCCGCCCACTTTACTTCCCACATTACCGCCCCCTTCCATAAAACGCAAAATTTTAAAAAGTTGATGGTGGGTATTTAGATTCGGCCGGGCCGAATATTTGCGCTTGTTTATATTTTATAATTATCTTTATTTTACAATTATCTGTACATATAAAACTACACAATAATAGTCACATATAAGTTAATTTTACATTTAATAATAAAATCTTCATGAGAAATTTCTGGTCAAATCCGGTACATTTAAAAGAAGAAAAGAAGGTTAATAATAATTTTATAGTTAAATTGTGTTTAGATTACCTTTTGTACAAAGAATGCGGCAAGACACTTTTACAGGCAAAGTTTTGGACTTCTTTAAATATGCAAATATTTGTTTGTTTGATGAAATTTTTCCTAAAATAAATTAAAGTTGTGAGTAAAATCCGATATTACAAAATAAAAGTTTAAGAAGATTTACTTACCTTTTAACAATTTTCTTTGTTAATAATTTCCAAATTATTAACAATCGAAAACACTTATGTAATTACCAGGAACATTTTTCTTTTTATGTATATTATTGCTGCCAAACTGTACCAAAGTCAAATTGTTACTGAAAACATGATTCTACCTGCTTCTTAATTGTGTTCTTTTCTTTTCATAAAAAACTGACAATCTTCCTAACACACTTCAAGAAGATTATTGCGCAATAGTAATGTATTTTGTTTTTGTTAAATTCGAATTATCATCTTATTATCTTCCAGAAGTGACTTCAAAGTATACTTTTGGAAGATAAAAGGACGATAGTAATGTATTTTGTTTTTATGAATTTCGTACACACTTCTGACAATCATCTGGAAGTCACTAAGAAGTGACGTCTGGACGATTAATGCGCAATAGCAATGTATTTTGTTGTTGTAAATTTCGAACAATCTTCCAATTATCATCCAGAAGTCACTAAGAAATGACGTCTGGAAGATTGGCAACAAATTTATCTTCCAAATGTTTAAAGGGTAATGTAATGCAAATCAAGCAGAGTTTTTTGCTGCTTCACACACACAAGCGCAAATGTATAGTAGTGTGTGTGCGTATCACTGGCTTACGTAGTGGTTTCGACTTCACCGGAGTGTTTACGATTAATTATTTGTTTTAGTCTTCGTGACTTTAACAAATAATTAATGTATTTTCATATTTTACCCACTTCTAAAATATATAATTTTTATAATATAAATGAAGAGATAGATAAAAAGTAACATTTCCAAAAATCTGATCTTATGTAACTGATTACATATCAAGTTAAAAGTAAGTATTTACTAATCTACTTTCATGTAATGCAGAAAGTATGTTGTTATGATTGAAAAGTAACTACATCCGTAACTAAATACCATTACCAAGTTTTTTGGTGGGATGTTTTAAAATTTTGTAATAACAATTATTTTTTAAGATAATTATTTTTATATAGTTATTATTTGAAAATTTCTTAGTCTTATAACTCTAAAGCGAAGAACTGTAGATTAATTAGTTTTACGCAACTTTTTAAAGCAAATAGTATATTTTCTCTGTGTTTATAAAAAAAATATATTTTTAAAAATTTTTTTGAAAAAAGTAAATTTTTTGGACACCCTAAATGGAACACGATGCATTTTAAGCGGTTTGAATAGTGCTTATTCTTACTAAAATTTTATGTAGAATTGATGTATATAAATTTTTTTTTATAAATCAATTGGATTCGTCTCTGCACAAAATGGCGCTCAAAATGTGCGTTAGCCGCAGATATTCAGCGGAAGGAGTTAGAATTTAAAAAAACAAAATACGCCATTATTTTTACCAAATATCAAAAGAAATTTTTCTTTTCGAAACGAACCCTAATATATATATGTATATATGTATCTATATATATATATATATATATATATATATATATATATATATATATATATATATATATATATATATATCTATATATATATATATATATATATATATATATATATATATATATATATATATATATATATATATATATATATATATATATATATATATATATATATATATATATATATATATATATGCAGTATGTCAAGAAAATGTTTTTACATTGATGAAAAAATTATTATTTCAACCTTATTTTACAGTATTTGCATATGTTTATAACATTGCAAATTTTTAATGTTACATTTTGTTTTAGGTATATTTCTTTAACGGGTTTTACCAGAAAAAATTCATTATGAATGGAATTACGAAAATACAACAACAAAAACTACACATACCCTTTAATCTACCTGTCAAGAAAATGTTTTTACATTTGCGTTTTTGTTGCTATCTGAAAAAATTTTTGATCTTTGGGATGTATTATTGTCAATAAATCGTCAGTGTGATAATTATAATAACATAGTACAAGAATATGTGTTCAAATCCATGATGTATTACGAGTAATTCATAAATTATATTTTAAGTATATCAAGAGAAAAAAACTCTAGATCATAAACCCATTTGGAGTTTTTTATAACCTCCAATTCGGGAAAAGTGTTGAAGATATTGTACAAATGTATTCCTTATTAATATATATACTTAATAGAATATTAAATCGCTCCAAAATTCCTGTAATATTGTAGTTGATATCTCTTAATATCCATCTACTTCAAATATTTGGCAGACTTAAACCTAGAAAAAGTAAGAAAAATTTGAATATATCCACTAGGGCTTATGGCAAAGGTCTGTGGAAAGAGTACGTCAATTTGATCTTCTAAGAAACAATGAAAAAAACACATGTGGAATACAATTACAGATGGAAAGCTACATGGAAAGAAATACTCTTATGGGGACAAAATATTCAACAATTATTATCATTCCAAATGATTTAAGTTGATAAGCTTAAAAAGTTATGGGGTGAATTATATGTTGTACAGGAATGTTTATACTACATAAAAGTAAAATTTAATCCGGTCAGAGTACGCCGGTAACCTTCAAAAGCCTTTAGAAAGCATTTAGAAAATTAAATAATAAATATTCATACTTTCGTATTAAAAAGATATTGTTAAATACAGATCAATTTTATTCAAAATAGTTGAAAAATCGGTTTTATTATAAAATATAACAGGAGTGCAGTAACATTTCCAGACTTTTAAAACCCATTTAATAAATAAATAAAATATTTAATAAATTTCAGTTTATGAAGGACGAAAACTAAAATTCAAGTCATGAGAAAAATAATGACTCCAAGCATATATGAGCAAAAAGTGATAATGCAGCAAAAAATATTTGCAAAAAGCTTTAAATATACCAGCATAAGGTCCAAACTTTCATCCCACATAATTTTTTTTTTTTCATAATGAACTAAAAAAACGCTCTAATGTCGGAATATATAAAATTCCAATTGACCGTGACATTCATTAAATATTTTATTTGTTGCCATTTTAAATTAAAAATTCCGAAATTTTTATGATTTTCTGAAGCAGTTTCATAAATGTAAAAAGAATTTCTTGACACTAAGATTTTTGTGTTTGTTTAGTTTTTGCTCCATTTCTAATAGTTTAAATCATTAAATATTAAGTTTCTTTGAGTTATATAGTAATAAATATATTAATTAACAAATTCGTATTAAAAAACATTAGCAAAGCCAAAGCCAAACTTCAACAAATTAATGTTTTCTTTTAATGTAAAAACGTTTTCTTGACATACTGTATATATATATATATATATATATATACATATATATTTATATTTATATATATACGAGCTGTAAACCCGCCACTTCGTTAGCGGCAATTTTTTATAAAAACCTTACTATATAATATATTTAAACTAAGATTCTTAACTCTCTTGGGAACAATTTTAATAATCGTGTTATGCCATCCATAAATAACAATATCTCTTTAATTTCAGACCTCAATATTATTGAAAATTTGTGGTCCATATTGGAAATTTATATAATAAAATAGGAATTAGGCCCTAAAAATGCAGTAGGAACACATTTCACCTAATATTACACAAAACTGGATGCACCGGTAACAAACCGTCTCTAATCTGTTGCATACAATTAAGACTACCATTCCAGATAATAATTATTGTAGTTATCGGTCGTGGCTGCATAAAATAAGTTGTGAGATAAAAATATTGGATTTTTTTGTTTTCATATCTTTAAGTTACTTAAAGGTAAACTTTAACAATAAATAATGGTTCTCTGAGTCATTCCATTTAAAACCAATACGAAAAAATCCAATTTTTGACTTTTCCTCTCCGAATTTAATAATATTTGGTACAATCATTATTCTTGTCAAAACTAAGACTAATTCAAAATTTCAGATAATTTCATCAAGTGGTTCGCGAAATATCGCGGTTTGAAAGTGCAAAATAGCTCAAAATATGTACAAAGTTGCATACACAAAATTGCAAATATCTTTCGAAGTATTTATTATATACGATTTATTCATATTAAAGGTATCAAAATTACCTTTAATATGATGTATAACATGACATTTTTTCTCAGCATCAAAATGGTCCATATCACGCGATTTTTCGTTCGCGGGAAATATCTCGAAAAGGTGTTTTTAAAAATTTTTTAAAAATATATGTTAATGATGAAAATGTTATTTTAAATTTCAGTCTGTTACTTTGTTATGGAGCTTTAAAAATAAAAATGTATACTGCATAATTTAAGCTGTGAGCCACTGTATATATATATATATATAAATCAAACTTATTGTCTGCCATTATGAAGTTAACTTCTCCAAATGTTAAGATGACAGACCGAAGACCAAATTCTGCAATTGTAAACATGCAAAATGTATAAAAAAAATTTTTGTAAAAAGTATCATGTTTATACTCCCATACACAAATCATTTTGAACATGATCCAGAGATAATGTAGCCAAAAATTGAGAACTGGGCGAGTGGTTTGCCAAAGGATCCACCTGCGATACCATTTCAGATTATCCTTGGATATATATCACCTCCTAGTGTGATATGTGCCTTTGCCGCCAAGTGAAACTGGGGATCAGCAAGCTGTAAGCGAAATCGAAATTTTTTTCCGCTATCCCGGGAAAACAAAAAGTCCGGGAAATTGGGATCCCTAGTAACATGCTATGTAATTGAATATTAAAATAAAAATAAAATATTTTGTTCAAAAATTTGAAATGTTTTGAGAAAAATAGATAATTTGCAAAAAATACTTGGGTAAGAGTTTATCTATATATATAAAAGAGTAACGTTACTGACTGACTGACTGATTCATCATCCCACAGCCCAAACGGCTGAAGCTAGAGAGACGAAAATTGGAACGTAGGTAGGTCTCTCTTCATATAGATCCACTAAGACGGGATTTTTGGAAATTCGAATGTTTAGGGGGTAAAAAAGGGTAAAAACGGGTAAAATCGGTAACTTTATATCTCCTAAACTAATGGAGATACACAAAAAGTTGAATAGTTATCGTAATTCATTTAAAAAATAATTGGACAGGTGTCTGGTACTTTTTTGAAAATCGGACGTTTTAGGGAGAAAACGGGTAAAAACTGTATTTTGGTACTTTTTTGGCACCATATGTATCTTTGAAACCAATCAACATACAGATAAAACTTATGTTGTATTCATAACTTATCAAAAAATGAGAAAAACAAATTTGGTACTTTTTAGAAATTCATACTTTGTGGTACTTTTTCGGTCTTCTAATGGTACTTTTTGAATTTTCTATAATTATGAACTTAGAAACATGAAATTAAGGATATGTGGTCCTAAATGAATGGGAATCAATATGAAGGGTCTTTGTGGTACTTTTTTGTTCTTCCTATGGTACTTTTTTAATTTTCCATAATTATGAACCTGGCAATATGAAATTAAGGACATGTGGTGCTAAGTGAATGAGAATCCATAAGAAGGGACTTCGTGGTATTTTTTGTTGTTCCAATGGTACTTTTTTGCATTTTCTGTAATATTTAACCTAGAAACATGAAATTAAATACGCATGGTCCGATGTTGGAAAGAATAAGAGAGCATTTGTTGTACTTTTTTGTTTTTCTAATGGTACTTTTTGAATTTTTTATAATCATGAACCTAGAAACATGAAATTAAGGATATGTGGTCCTAAATGAATTAGAATTCATTAGAGGGGACTTTGTGGTACTTTTTTGTTCTTCCAATGGTACTTTTTTATTTTCGGTAATATTTAACCTAGAAACATGAAATAAGGATATGTGGTCCTAAATGAATGGGAATTCATAAGGAGGAACTTCGTGGTATCTTTTTTCGTTCTTCGAATAGTACTTCTTGAATGTTCTGCAATTTTCATCCTTAGAAACATAAAATTGAAGATGTAAAGTCCTAAGTGAATCAGAAACCTTAAAATGGATTTTGTGGTCCTTTTTCTTTATTCGAATATACTTTTTCGTAATTCTGGTATTTATTTTTCATTATTCTAATATTATAAACCTGAAATTAAAGAGATATTGTTATTTATGGATGGCATAACACGATTATTAAAATTGTTCCCAAGAGAGTTAAGAATCTTAGTTTAAATATATTATATAGTAAGGTTTTTATAAAAAATTGCCGCTAACGAAGTGGCGGGTTTACAGCTCGTATATATATAAATATAAATATATATATATATATATATATATATATATACAGTATGTCAAGAAAACGTTTTTACATTAAAAGAAAACATTAATTTGTTGAAGTTTGGCTTTGGCTTTGCTAATGTTTTTTAATACGAATTTGTTAATTAATATATTTATTACTATATAACTCAAAGAAACTTAATATTTAATGATTTAAACTATTAGAAATGGAGCAAAAACTAAACAAACACAAAAATCTTAGTGTCAAGAAATTCTTTTTACATTTATGAAACTGCTTCAGAAAATCATAAAAATTTCGGAATTTTTAATTTAAAATGGCAACAAATAAAATATTTAATGAATGTCACGGTCAATTGGAATTTTATATATTCCGACATTAGAGCGTTTTTTTAGTTCATTATGAAAAAAAAAAAAATTATGTGGGATGAAAGTTTGGACCTTATGCTGGTATATTTAAAGCTTTTTGCAAATATTTTTTGCTGCATTATCACTTTTTGCTCATATATGCTTGGAGTCATTATTTTTCTCATGACTTGAATTTTAGTTTTCGTCCTTCATAAACTGAAATTTATTAAATATTTTATTTATTTATTAAATGGGTTTTAAAAGTCTGGAAATGTTACTGCACTCCTGTTATATTTTATAATAAAACCGATTTTTCAACTATTTTGAATAAAATTGATCTGTATTTAACAATATCTTTTTAATACGAAAGTATGAATATTTATTATTTAATTTTCTAAATGCTTTCTAAAGGCTTTTGAAGGTTACCGGCGTACTCTGACCGGATTAAATTTTACTTTTATGTAGTATAAACATTCCTGTACAACATATAATTCACCCCATAACTTTTTAAGCTTATCAACTTAAATCATTTGGAATGATAATAATTGTTGAATATTTTGTCCCCATAAGAGTATTTCTTTCCATGTAGCTTTCCATCTGTAATTGTATTCCACATGTGTTTTTTTCATTGTTTCTTAGAAGATCAAATTGACGTACTCTTTCCACAGACCTTTGCCATAAGCCCTAGTGGATATATTCAAATTTTTCTTACTTTTTCTAGGTTTAAGTCTGCCAAATATTTGAAGTAGATGGATATTAAGAGATATCAACTACAATATTACAGGAATTTTGGAGCGATTTAATATTCTATTAAGTATATATATTAATAAGGAATACATTTGTACAATATCTTCAACACTTTTCCCGAATTGGAGGTTATAAAAAACTCCAAATGGGTTTATGATCTAGAGTTTTTTTCTCTTGATATACTTAAAATATAATTTATGAATTACTCGTAATACATCATGGATTTGAACACATATTCTTGTACTATGTTATTATAATTATCACACTGACGATTTATTGACAATAATACATCCCAAAGATCAAAAATTTTTTCAGATAGCAACAAAAACGCAAATGTAAAAACATTTTCTTGACAGGTAGATTAAAGGGTATGTGTAGTTTTTGTTGTTGTATTTTCGTAATTCCATTCATAATGAATTTTTTCTGGTAAAACCCGTTAAAGAAATATACCTAAAACAAAATGTAACATTAAAAATTTGCAATGTTATAAACATATGCAAATACTGTAAAATAAGGTTGAAATAATAATTTTTTCATCAATGTAAAAACATTTTCTTATTTACCTTATTTTACAGTATTTGCATATGTTTATAACATTGCAAATTTTTAATGTTACATTTTGTTTTAGGTATATTTCTTTAACGGGTTTTACCAGAAAAAATTCATTATGAATGGAATTACGAAAATACAACAACAAAAACTACACATACCCTTTAATCTACCTGTCAAGAAAATGTTTTTACATTTGCGTTTTTGTTGCTATCTGAAAAAATTTTTGATCTTTGGGATGTATTATTGTCAATAAATCGTCAGTGTGATAATTATAATAACATAGTACAAGAATATGTGTTCAAATCCATGATGTATTACGAGTAATTCATAAATTATATTTTAAGTATATCAAGAGAAAAAAACTCTAGATCATAAACCCATTTGGAGTTTTTTATAACCTCCAATTCGGGAAAAGTGTTGAAGATATTGTACAAATGTATTCCTTATTAATATATATACTTAATAGAATATTAAATCGCTCCAAAATTCCTGTAATATTGTAGTTGATATCTCTTAATATCCATCTACTTCAAATATTTGGCAGACTTAAACCTAGAAAAAGTAAGAAAAATTTGAATATATCCACTAGGGCTTATGGCAAAGGTCTGTGGAAAGAGTACGTCAATTTGATCTTCTAAGAAACAATGAAAAAAACACATGTGGAATACAATTACAGATGGAAAGCTACATGGAAAGAAATACTCTTATGGGGACAAAATATTCAACAATTATTATCATTCCAAATGATTTAAGTTGATAAGCTTAAAAAGTTATGGGGTGAATTATATGTTGTACAGGAATGTTTATACTACATAAAAGTAAAATTTAATCCGGTCAGAGTACGCCGGTAACCTTCAAAAGCCTTTAGAAAGCATTTAGAAAATTAAATAATAAATATTCATACTTTCGTATTAAAAAGATATTGTTAAATACAGATCAATTTTATTCAAAATAGTTGAAAAATCGGTTTTATTATAAAATATAACAGGAGTGCAGTAACATTTCCAGACTTTTAAAACCCATTTAATAAATAAATAAAATATTTAATAAATTTCAGTTTATGAAGGACGAAAACTAAAATTCAAGTCATGAGAAAAATAATGACTCCAAGCATATATGAGCAAAAAGTGATAATGCAGCAAAAAATATTTGCAAAAAGCTTTAAATATACCAGCATAAGGTCCAAACTTTCATCTCACATAATTTTTTTTTTTTCATAATGAACTAAAAAAACGCTCTAATGTCGGAATATATAAAATTCCAATTGACCGTGACATTCATTAAATATTTTATTTGTTGCCATTTTAAATTAAAAATTCCGAAATTTTTATGATTTTCTGAAGCAGTTTCATAAATGTAAAAAGAATTTCTTGACACTAAGATTTTTGTGTTTGTTTAGTTTTTGCTCCATTTCTAATAGTTTAAATCATTAAATATTAAGTTTCTTTGAGTTATATAGTAATAAATATATTAATTAACAAATTCGTATTAAAAAACATTAGCAAAGCCAAAGCCAAACTTCAACAAATTAATGTTTTCTTTTAATGTAAAAACGTTTTCTTGACATACTGTATATATATATATATATATATATATATATATATATATATATACATATATATTTATATTTATATATATACGAGCTGTAAACCCGCCACTTCGTTAGCGGCAATTTTTTATAAAAACCTTACTATATAATATATTTAAACTAAGATTCTTAACTCTCTTGGGAACAATTTTAATAATCGTGTTATGCCATCCATAAATAACAATATCTCTTTAATTTCAGGTTTATAATATTAGAATAATGAAAAATAAATACCAGAATTACGAAAAAGTATATTCGAATAAAGAAAAAGGACCACAAAATCCATTTTAAGGTTTCTGATTCACTTAGGACTTTACATCTTCAATTTTATGTTTCTAAGGATGAAAATTGCAGAACATTCAAGAAGTACTATTCGAAGAACGAAAAAAGATACCACGAAGTTCCTCCTTATGAATTCCCATTCATTTAGGACCACATATCCTTATTTCATGTTTCTAGGTTAAATATTACCGAAAATAAAAAAGTACCATTGGAAGAACAAAAAAGTACCACAAAGTCCCCTCTAATGAATTCTAATTCATTTAGGACCACATATCCTTAATTTCATGTTTCTAGGTTCATGATTATAAAAAATTCAAAAAGTACCATTAGAAAAACAAAAAAGTACAACAAATGCTCTCTTATTCTTTCCAACATCGGACCATGCGTATTTAATTTCATGTTTCTAGGTTAAATATTACAGAAAATGCAAAAAAGTACCATTGGAACAACAAAAAATACCACGAAGTCCCTTCTTATGGATTCTCATTCACTTAGCACCACATGTCCTTAATTTCATATTGCCAGGTTCATAATTATGGAAAATTAAAAAAGTACCATAGGAAGAACAAAAAAGTACCACAAAGACCCTTCATATTGATTCCCATTCATTTAGGACCACATATCCTTAATTTCATGTTTCTAAGTTCATAATTATAGAAAATTCAAAAAGTACCATTAGAAGACCGAAAAAGTACCACAAAGTATGAATTTCTAAAAAGTACCAAATTTGTTTTTCTCATTTTTTGATAAGTTATGAATACAACATAAGTTTTATCTGTATGTTGATTGGTTTCAAAGATACATATGGTGCCAAAAAAGTACCAAAATACAGTTTTTACCCGTTTTCTCCCTAAAACGTCCGATTTTCAAAAAAGTACCAGACACCTGTCCAATTATTTTTTAAATGAATTACGATAACTATTCAACTTTTTGTGTATCTCCATTAGTTTAGGAGATATAAAGTTACCGATTTTACCCGTTTTTACCCTTTTTTACCCCCTAAACATTCGAATTTCCAAAAATCCCGTCTTAGTGGATCTATATGAAGAGAGACCTACCTACGTTCCAATTTTCGTCTCTCTAGCTTCAGCCGTTTGGGCTGTGGGATGATGAATCAGTCAGTCAGTCAGTAACGTTACTCTTTTATATATATAGATAAACTCTTACCCAAGTATTTTTTGCAAATTATCTATTTTTCTCAAAACATTTCAAATTTTTGAACAAAATATTTTATTTTTATTTTAATATTCAATTACATAGCATGTTACTAGGGATCCCAATTTCCCGGACTTTTTGTTTTCCCGGGATAGCGGAAAAAAATTTCGATTTCGCTTACAGCTTGCTGATCCCCAGTTTCACTTGGCGGCAAAGGCACATATCACACTAGGAGGTGATATATATCCAAGGATAATCTGAAATGGTATCGCAGGTGGATCCTTTGGCAAACCACTCGCCCAGTTCTCAATTTTTGGCTACATTATCTCTGGATCATGTTCAAAATGATTTGTGTATGGGAGTATAAACATGATACTTTTTACAAAAATTTTTTTTATACATTTTGCATGTTTACAATTGCAGAATTTGGTCTTCGGTCTGTCATCTTAACATTTGGAGAAGTTAACTTCATAATGGCAGACAATAAGTTTGATTTATATATATATATATATACAGTGGCTCACAGCTTAAATTATGCAGTATACATTTTTATTTTTAAAGCTCCATAACAAAGTAACAGACTGAAATTTAAAATAACATTTTCATCATTAACATATATTTTTAAAAAATTTTTAAAAACACCTTTTCGAGATATTTCCCGCGAACGAAAAATCGCGTGATATGGACCATTTTGATGCTGAGAAAAAATGTCATGTTATACATCATATTAAAGGTAATTTTGATACCTTTAATATGAATAAATCGTATATAATAAATACTTCGAAAGATATTTGCAATTTTGTGTATGCAACTTTGTACATATTTTGAGCTATTTTGCACTTTCAAACCGCGATATTTCGCGAACCACTTGATGAAATTATCTGAAATTTTGAATTAGTCTTAGTTTTGACAAGAATAATGATTGTACCAAATATTATTAAATTCGGAGAGGAAAAGTCAAAAATTGGATTTTTTCGTATTGGTTTTAAATGGAATGACTCAGAGAACCATTATTTATTGTTAAAGTTTACCTTTAAGTAACTTAAAGATATGAAAACAAAAAAATCCAATATTTTTATCTCACAACTTATTTTATGCAGCCACGACCGATAACTACAATAATTATTATCTGGAATGGTAGTCTTAATTGTATGCAACAGATTAGAGACGGTTTGTTACCGGTGCATCCAGTTTTGTGTAATATTAGGTGAAATGTGTTCCTACTGCATTTTTAGGGCCTAATTCCTATTTTATTATATAAATTTCCAATATGGACCACAAATTTTCAATAATATTGAGGTCTGGCGACTGTTTAGAGAGCATCGTTAAATTTGGAGCTTTATATATTAGCAAATTGCACACAATACCAAATTTATTCTTCGGATCGTTATGTTGGCAATATCAAAAATATGATAATATGCCCTCATTTTCTGCACTTTTCAACAAATTATCCTTAACCGACATACAGGCCCAAACCATGAAACTGGCACCAACATGCTTCACTGTTATTTTTAAGTTTTCTTGGTTCAGCTCGGTATTCGGTTCTCGCTCCAAAAAGGACATAGTATTATTAGGCTCAGAATATATAGAACTATAACTAATTAACAAAAAATAATCGAATTCCAAAACGTTGGTTCCTTGGAACCAAATTCCTTGGTAAAGATGATTATGTAGCTCTTTTGTTAAAATATTTAAAAGTCTTCTTGTGTGAAACTCGGCCTTCAAAATAGTGCTGATGCAATGCATGGCAAAAAGTTTTGAAGCAACATTGTTTTCCCAAGTCAACTTAAACTCCAGATGTCGGTTTTGGTGCTGAGATCCGTAGGTTGGCCTCTGTTTTCCTTAAAATATATCGCAGTCACGATTGTAAAAATATTTATTCGGTACTTCACTGCCTTTTATTGTCCAACCGATTTTCATGAAAACAACTCACAATGATTTCTTGTACCATAGAAGCATATATTTGAACCATTTGAGTTGTTTTTCGCTGCGAGTGACCGTTTTAAAATGGTTTATAAGCAATACACTGTGGGGCAGAGTCGAACATTTTTGGAAATAAATCTGTAACTTCAGATCGGCTGGTTGGATTTGCATGAAATTTGGTATAGGCATAGCAGTACAGTGTACAATGTTAAGTTTGGAAGGGGGACCGAACCAACCCTCAGGGGCGGAGCTAAAGGAGCTCAAAGTTGGGTACCTCTGACATACAAATTTTTTAATCGCTTGCCAAAAATTTGTTTCCCTTCCAATTTCAAATATTTTTATGCATGTCCTATTTATCTCTTATGGTTTTTGAGTTATTTGAATTTTTAAGAACTTCAATTTCGCATGTTCTTGGTCCAGTTTTTTCCATATATATCCTAGTGTTTCCGGCCGATTTCATTTGTTTTCTCTTTGGCTAATTAAAGGACAAAATTATATGAATTTAAAAATTGCAAAAATTACGACTTTTTATGTTTTTTGGCAGAAAAAGTATCTACACTCTTTTTTTCTCTAAAATAAAATTTTCTTAAACAACATACAGTTAGGGACAAAACTATTTGTACACCTCATATATTTCGTATACCTTCACGCACATTTTCAACAGATCCGCTGTTTTTATACTTGCTTACTTATACTCCGGAGAGATTTTCCTTTTTTATGTTCATCAATAATTAAATTTTTAATATCCAAACTCAACTCTTTTCGCTTTCCCATTTTTGATGTGCTTATTATTCAAAACGTTAAAACCAACTTCTTATTTTGTAAAATAAAACTCGATTAACGAAGAAAATATAACGGTATTTAAAAAAATCATCATACAAGAGTCCAACGTACAAATAATTGTACAAAGTACTGATGTACAAATACTTTTGTCCCAAAGATTTTTACTTAAATTGTACTTTTTTTTAACAATGTGTTATATATTAATTTATTTTTTTATCAAATAATTCAATAAAAATGGACCTGAATTAAAACTACATATAATAATTTTTTATTCTTTATAAATTATTGAAGATATACGAAATGCATGGGTGTACAAATAGTTTTGTCCCTAACTGTATAATAATTATATACTTTTCTGAGAGGTATCTTCACAGAGAAGACTTTAAGATAAAAAACAAGCGCAATAACTCAAACGGTCAAGGTACACATCCTCCCGATTTCGACCCATTTTTTATGAAAGTTTTGACTATAGTCTATATTTTCTCAAATCCCAAAGCACGAATCGGCTAACGGAATGCAGTTTAAGAATCTATATTATGTTGTTAAAAGTTTTCAATCAAAATCTACGGGACTTCGGAAAAATGTGGATTTTATAGCCGAAAATGTGAAAAAATCTATTTTTGGGATTGTCGGCGTTTTTTTGGGAATTGTGGGATTCCTTTCAAAAAAATCTTAAAGTTTTTTTCACTTTCTTATTTCATGCAATAAAATCTACATTCAGCGAAAATTTCAATAACAAAGATTTTATTACAGATAAAATATTTATAGTTTCTCAAAAAAACACTTTTTTACAAAAATTTAGCCTTAATTTCAGAAATCAGAAAAAGTATAAACTCAATTTTTTGATCTAAATTACATTGCTTAGCTGACATAATTCTTTGTTATATAGAAAAAGATTGAAATCAATATCTTTTATAGAACCGAAACTATGCTACTTTAAAGTTTACTAAGTCACATTAAATTCCAAAAACTTACTATTGTGGATGTGAAAAAGCCATAACAACATAAATAATTTGTTTCCGTAGCCAATGTTCGAATGTGTGTTTGAGCAAAAATACACAAAAAATGGAATTTTCCGTGACTTAGTAAACTTTTAAGTGGCATAGTTTCGGTTCTGTAAAAGATATTGATTTCAATCTTTTTCTGCATAGCTAAGATTTATGTCAGCTATGCAATGTAATTTAGATGAAATGAAATTGAAAAAAAGATTAGGCTGTGCCGAATCTTTGATACCCTTCACCATATTACCATATTACCATCTTACTATCTTATCGACATCATATTACCATATTACCGACAAATAATAAAATTTTCGCCTTAACGTATGCTTTCATATTTTCACATACATATATAAATCTAAATTTTTTAATATATAAAAAAAATATAAAAAAAACAATCATAGCAAGCTTTGCTTTAAAAAAATAAACAACAACAATTCCATATTTATATATTTTTTTATGTGTGTATATACAAACTGGCTGCATATACAAAGAACAACAACAACACTGTTATTCATTATATTACTTCTGTTGCTAACTAAACTACTTGTCTATACAAAAAACAAAAAACGTCACTAATAGTCATTACAATGCTTAATATACATGTTTGTGTGTATATTTATGTATATTCTTAACAGATATGTTTTAGTTTTTAAAAATAAACAACAACAATTACATATCTATATATTTTTGTACAGACTGCATATACAAAGAACAACAACAACACTGTTATTCATTATATTACTGCTGTTTCTAACTAAACTACTTGTCTATACAAAAAACAAAAAACGTCACTAATAGTCATTACAATGCTTAATATACATGTTTGTGTGTGTATTTATATTCTTAACAGATTTGTTTTTGGGCCATAACTCTGTTGATTATAAATGAATTTGGTTTATTAAAAAAAACGAAATTTTATAAAAACATTTATGACTGATCTATATAAAAATAAAAATCTGTAGCTTGAACAAGGGCTTCAAAAATAAAAAATTCGTTTTCCCCGATATCTCAGTTATTACTGAACCGATTTATTTCATTTTTTCAGAACAAAAATTCAGAAAATAATTTCCGAGCCTCCTTTGAAAATTCGAAGTCCCTGGTATATGCAGAGGCTTCAGAAACTGAAAAACCGGTTTCAAAAACCGGTTTTTAAAGCATATCTCCGCTTATAAACCGATCCTGCTGATTCAAAAAACCGAAAATTTATAAAAATATTTGTGACCGATCTGTATAAAAATAAAAATCTATAGCTTAAACTAGGGCTTTAAAAAATAAAAAATGCGTTTTGTCCGATATCTCAGTTAATATTGAACCGATTTATTTCATTTTTTCAGAACAAAAATTGAGAAAAAAATGTCCGAGACTTCTTTGTAAAAACGAAGTCTCTAGTATATAGATCCCGAAAATGTAAACTTTTTTGCTCTCCGACGAAAATTGTGGGAATTACAAACGGAATGACAAACTTATATATACCCATTACACCTGTGGTGAAGGGTATAAAAAATCGAGTTTATACTTTTTCTGATTTTTCTGACATATTTCAAAAATTTGAGATTGAATAATTTCTAAATGCTTATTGGTTTCAACATAATTTTTTCACATGATATAAAATATTTAATGGAGAATTGATAAATGTGAAAATCAGAAAATTATATTATAATTTTACTAGATCTTTTTAAAGGTCGAAGTTTTTATTATTGAAAATTTGGGTATTTTTGGAAAATTGCCTCGTGTGACTAAGTTTACTAAGTTTGCAAAACCTTTAAGAACATATTGAGCTATATAGTTTAATTTACGGAAGTACCAAAATCAACAATAAATTTCTTTTACAGACTCAAAAAGTTTAACTTCTCATCCAAAATTTATAATATTTGACCACTGCTGGATGTAGGGTGAACGTTCAGAACTTTTCAAAATTACACTTACACGTTTTATAAATATTAAAATTTTTTAACAAAATTTTTTAAAAGAGTTAAATAGGTTAGGTTAGGTTAAATGGGCTGCTGTAACTATTGGATACGAAACAGCTCACTTGAGTCCTATTGGTCCCATTGTGTTACCCTTAGGATCATGTGGAAGTTTCACATGTCCTCAAAGAGGTTCGGATCGAACCAGCATGACGCACGTATAAAGGATCTGATCTGTCTTATGTCAATCATAGACAGATCAGATAACGCATGCTGAAACGGACTACCAAGTTCCGTAGCCCTAATACCTGCAAGAGCAGGACAGTGACATAGAAGATGTTCCACTGTCTCTTCCTCTTCCTCATCTTCTACAAAAGTCTTTATAAGGGAGTCCTAATCTCCTAGCGTGCGCACCTGCTACCCAGTGCCCCGTGACAATTGCTACAAGTATCCGTAGCTGACGTCTAGGCAATCCCAGAATGTAGTTCGATCGCAAGTGATCATACTGGGGCCATATACTTCTCGAGGTGGAGCATGTAGACTCATCTGTCTACCTTTGCTGAGCTATCCTCGATGAATACTGCAGTATCATTGATCTGCAAGATGACAGCGGCACACCTACCAGTTGGTCAGTTTCCCCATTCCGAAGGTGGGAACCAGTCCTGGCTAGCCCGGGGTATTTGAGTGACCCTTTACCCAGATCAACTCTAGGTTTGAATGAGATGTCCGGCATTCATTTACCAGTCTGGATGTCGAGAGGACACCAGAGAGAGATGTAATCGCTGGCTGACTATACAGATTTGAATATTCACTCCAAATATCCTATTTGCTGCTCTCTTAATGACTGAGATTTCCGCCTGTAGGGCGCTACAATGATCCGGCAATTTAAAGGAAATGCGCTTTCCATATAAAAGAATGTAAACAACAACATCTAGTTCCAAGAGCATTGTATTGATGGCTATGTTCCATAAAAGTGGAGATAAAACTCCCCATTGTGGAGTGCCCCTGTTTGCCACTCTATAAGTGGTAGCCGCACCCATATTGGAGATAATGACCCTATTGGTAAGAAGTCTCCATATGATGCTAATAATTGACTGATGTATACTCAGTCTTTCCAGAGCCAATTTAATTGCCTCTGGTGTCACATTATTGAAGGCTCCTTCTATATCAAGAAAGGCCATTAATGCATAAACAAGCCGAGTAGATCCGAAGTAGCCATGGAGCTATAACATCCGCATTATGCTGCAAGTCTGCAGGAATAATGCCATCTGGGCCCGGGGATTTAAAGGGGGCAAAGCTGTTCAGGGCCCATTTTAGCTCATCTTCTGTAATCCGAATCTGAGCGTCGTTAGGGTCCTCAGAATCAACCGCAGTATGCTCCGTTATAGGGAGACTGCCAGGAAAGTGCGTATCAATTAAGACATCTAAGGTCTCTGGGCCGCTTGTTGTCCAGCTGCCACAAGGTTTCTTAATGTAACTTGGGACAGAAGGGGAGGACGCCAGAATTTTGCGTAAACGACTTGTCTCGGAATGACCTTCCACGCCGCTACAGAAGGTTTTCCAAGATTTACGTTTCGCATTTCTGATTTGGTTCTTAAACCTATTAACTGAGGATTTGTAAGCTGACCAGTTGCCCAGTCTTTTCGCCTCATTAAATAAACGGCGGCATTCTTTACGAGTGTCACCTATTTCGGAGTTCCACCAGTGTGGTTTACTCCTTCCACACTACAGCGTGCAGCAGCATATAGTCTTTCGCACGAAGTCCGCAAACTCTGTCACTTGCGATCCAGGGTTCTTGGACAAGTGCAAGCTCCTCGCCTCTTTCAGCCATCCGGAGCATCAACGCAGCCGAAGCTGCTTTAGAGTGGTGAAGATTAACTTGCGTTATCTTCACCATTGTCATTTTTGTGGATGATTGTGACGTTGACGTCATCTTGGTCCGAGTCCAAGAGGGCGTCTTCGTCAACTACTTCGTCCACCCGTTCAAAAAATTCACCCACAAACACAGAGTTTGAATGAGTGTCCTCTTTAGCGAGAGAACTAGTAGTCTCCTCACATGACATTGCTTCCGGTGTCGGGTCATTACCGTCCTGAATCGGTTTGTCTCTGTCGTCTCCTCGGTAGACCTGTAGAAAGATAGACTCGAAACCGTAGTATATCTTTCCACTTTTCTCTCGGAGAGACGGCAGGGACTCCTTATTCATTACGATGACGATCCTCCTGGATGCTCCGTCGTATTCGGAGACTCTGGTCACCTTCCAATCGCTTGTAGGGATCTCAGGGTTTCCGAACAGAATGAGTATCTCCTCAGGTTTGGACGTTTCATCCGGTATGCGGGCCATTGCTCTAGGCCGACGTGGAATCTCGTCAATAGAGACCACGTCAAGTCTAGCGCTTTCCCATAAGCCTTCTAAAAGAGCGATCGCCTGCTTCAAGAGCAGGGCCGATCGTTCGTTTGAGCAGGCCATTAGCTTTACTCGGCTGCGGTACCATCCAGCATCATAGTATTGAGGGGAGGGTCCTGGGTTCTCCTTTAGAACTTTCCAGAACACTCCCATCAGCTTCTTACGCACTAGGTCCCAATTTGCGTGGGAGATAGCGCAGTCGACATCGCTCCTATCGATGACAGCTCGTATGAGATGACCTTTGGCCACTTCGCTGAACGATTTGTCCATCGGATTGTAGGGCTTCGGACGTTTAGTCCCGGGCTGATGGCCTTGCAGCTGTGCCTCCTCCTCCGACCTTTGCCGTTTAGGCGCGTCTTTCGACGTAGGAGATGGTTTACGCTGCAATTCTGCCATTAAAGATCTGGCCCAATTTAGGGAAACTAGTTCCTCTGGGGTTAGGGATTCGGCTGGCTTTTTACCAAGGCGATCCAAGAAACGCTCGGCGGCACGCCGTCTTAAAAAGGCCCTTCTTGCAGGTGTTATGTGCCTTTGGGACGAATTATTGCCCGAGTGGGCTGGAGGCACAGATCCAGAGCTCGAAGGCAAGTTCGCAGCTCCTTTACTGGCAGGGGGTGGTGATACTTGGGAACTCGAAATCTTGTTCGCAGTTCCCTTGCTGACAGAAGGCACTGGGCTTACTGTTAGTTACATATCTTTTAAACCATACGAGATAATTTAGCACAATAAGCATGTTTTTTTCTTGTCTTGCTTAAGAGAATTCAAAAATGTAAAAATATTTAAAATCGGTTAATATTTGTAAAAGTTATAAGCCCCGATAAGTTTTTCACCCTTGAGGAGGTCAACTTTGGCCCACTGTTGCGGCGTCCGTGCTGAAGCTACAGACTATATCCAACAATATTCTGAAATCCTTACTCCTCCTCTATCCAAGTTCCAAGTAAAACTGTTTCAAGTTTTTTAGCATACGGCCGTAAAATTCGTAAATATTTTAATGAACAAATTTTAATTTTTTTCTTATTAAAATATTTTTACTATTTATAAATTTGAATATACAAAAAATTTAAAAACTATTTTTATAAAATCAATAAACAAATTTTTAAAATTTTTGTAAATTTTCAGACAATATTTATTATTGATTTTATAAAATGTTTAATAAGATTCCAACATGATTGCTTTTTACAATTATTGCGTTTTCTTTATTACAAAAAAGTTAATGTTATAGTTAACATGTAAAATGTATGCATATACATGAATTCAGTGTTCAATAATTGAAAAGCAAAAAATAAAATAGATAAACGTGTAAATAAATTAGCTAAAGTAACATTATTGAAAAATAAATATATGAACCAAATGAAATGCTGCGAATTGGTTTGAGACTTCCTCGAAATTCCATTTATGACACATTCCACCTAAAAAGAAACATAATTATTAAAATTAAAAATAGTTCTTATATTCATAATTTTATTTACCATTGATTTAGGAAGATTTTAAGATTCCAAGTAAGCACCTATTAACACAAATATATTAAGACAAAATCTGGAAAAATGTAAAAGAAAAAAAAAGAAAAAATAGTGCTAAGATGAATTTGATTCTGATATGCAGCATCTTTTGAGAACTTACACAGATTTCAAAGTCATGAAAAATCTTTAACCTTTAAATAAGCTTTAAAATAGCATCTGTATCTGTACAAAACAAGTCCAAAACATAAATTGCAAGAGCTAGAAGTCAGAAGTGTGGCTATTTACGCATAAGATTTTTATAAAGAGTTAGCAAGAATCGGCTGAATCAGCCATACAAACGGATATTGTTGAATCGGTTCATAATACACTGTTTTTGAAACATCTAGGAGATACGTATGTATATAAATATTAGTTGTTATGTATTAATTACTAAAATCTGTAAGAAAATTAGGTAAACTTACCTCTAAAAGCTTTCAAATGTTGCATTTAATTAATATACTTTAGATTTCACAATTTCTATAAACAAATTTTTATTTTTTCTGAAATTGTCAAATTTTTGTTTTTATATTAGTTTTCAAATTATCAATAACCAATAAAACAGAATATTAAAAACAAATAATTATATTAATAAAATTTTATTTTAAACCAAATAATGATTTATTAAAAAAAATTCTAGTCATAATTTTTTCTGTGTAGGCGACTTCTAAATGACAAATGAAGATCGACCCATAATTGACCATGTAAACTCTACATCTAATAACCAATTTAGAGTACATTTATCACATTAGTATCAAGTTATGTGCATAAATTCTATATTTTTTCAATAATAATAAATTTCACTTAGTCTTATGTTTTCGATTTGGAATCATATATAATGCAAGAATTTTCAATTTCCAGAACATAAAAATTCTTGAAAATGTTATGAAACAAAATGAAATCGAATGAAACTAAATTTTCGAAATTCGTAACATAAAAGAAGTGAAAATTTTAATTCTCACATGAAAATGAAATATCGAACATAGCCGATAACCAAATTTTAACATAGTAAAGTAACGAAGAATATCGCACAATAAATTATTTTATTTACAATATTTATTGAATTTTGTATAGTATTATGTATAAAAAATTAATTGTAAATTTATTTTTAATCTAAAAACCTTTTAAATTTAAAAATTCCTGCATACAGTTAAATTGTTGAACTCTGTAATTTTATTATATTTAATTGTTTTAAGTAAATAAATTAAAAAAAAGCTGATATCCTTTTATTTTTCCATATTTCAGTACTTATTTGTAACCGATAATGTAATAGTTACTATTTATTTGGATAATAGTGACTTCTGTATTACATTTAAATTAATGAGTTATTGAATTATAGTAATTATTTCTTGTAATGACATCTAAGTAATGACTTTCTGAAATGAATTACCTGTAATAATATAGAGTAAGTAGTTGCCTCTAATGACATCACCGTGTTAAAATAATAAGTTATTTATCTAATGTGAAAGTACTGAAGAGCCATTATATTAGCTTCTTAACTCATTACATGGCAAGCAAAGTTTTTGCTGGGTTTGCAAATAACCATAGTATAATTATAAAGTATACTCGTAAGAACAGCTGCTTTACAATTTTTTCATTGACATACCTCGCGGAACTGTCAAATTGTTTTCGTATTCATATACAAAATTTTTCGAGTTTTTATTTACTCTTCCTCTTCTTCATTCTCTCATTTTCCGTTCAAAGCATTTTGACATTATGTGCAGTACTTTTACACTAACAAAATATCAGCAAGCGTTGTTTTTGTAGATGTGCGAGCACTTTCTAATTACGCTATGCAAATAACCATAGCGTAATTCGAAAGTGCTCGTACATATACAAAAACAACAATTGCTTGTATTTTGTTAGTGTAAAACTACTGCA
This sequence comes from Protophormia terraenovae, assembly GCA_951394005.1. Classification (NCBI taxonomy): domain Eukaryota; kingdom Metazoa; phylum Arthropoda; class Insecta; order Diptera; family Calliphoridae; genus Protophormia; species Protophormia terraenovae. The sequence continues at coordinate 94,166,894 of OX596073.1, read as the reverse complement.
CATAATGCCAAAATGCTATGAAGAGAAAATGAGAGAATGATGGAGAGGAAGAGTAAAAAAAATGTTGCATATGAATACAAAAACAATTTGACAGTTCCGCGAGGCAAGTCAATGAAAAAATTGTAAAACAGCTGCTCTTACGAGTATACTTTATAATTATACTATTCAAATAACCATAGCGTAATTAGAAAGTGCTCGCACATCCACAAAATCAACAATTGCTTGCATTTTGTTAGTGTAAAACTACTGCACATAATGTCAAAATGCTATGAACAGAAAATGAGAGAATGAAGGAGAGTGTTTGGCTAAAACAACGATAGACATGTCAGTTGTACATAAAACATAAACATAAAACATAAAACGTAAAACATAAAACATAAAACATAAAATATAAAACATAAAACATAAAACATAAAACATAAAACATACTTACCTTTACAACCTTGCAATGCAAAAGAGGGGAAACCGCTGAATTTGCTGAAAATAAATAATGAAGTATATAAGAACATGTAAATTTAAGGATGAAATAAATAAAATAAATACTTACGGTTACTGTTGAATATATAGTCGAATTGGCAATACGTTTTTCTTTTACTCAAGATTGGGTTATACCGCGAATTAAAAACTATTGTCCACCATTTTAAAGTTTAAAATTTATTATAACTTTCAAATTTTATAAAGTACTTTAAAAACTATTAAGGATTATCATTTGGCGCCCGAGCAGGGACTTGTCTTTTAAATTCGCGATTAATTATTCGTTAATTTATTACGGAATTTTTAATTTGTAAAATTAATACAAAATAAAATTATGCTAAGTTACTGCAAAAAATCGTAATAATACGTCTTGTCAACAAATTACTGTGAGTAATTACAAGGAATACTCCATACATACCTCTCGATACTCCATTATGACCAGATGCCCCGCTGCCGTTGTCGCTGCCGTAATTGTAGAAGTAATCATCAGGGAAGTAACACGGATTGTCTAACACTGAGGTAAAGTGCATTTAGATTTTGTGCAAATTTAACCTATTATCTCTAAACTACTCAGATTTTAGAGATAATTTTGTAATTTAATCAAAATTATTAACTTTGTAATGTCTAAAACATAAATTTCACAAAATTCATTTGCACTCCATTTTAAAATACATTATTTGCCATATAAGTGAACATGGCCTAAAATAAAAACAAATTCATATTGGTTCCAACACAACAACAAGAAATTAATAGCCATTTTGTAAATTTCACGAACCGTAATAGCTTTACAGCTTTCAATTTGTTTAGCATCCCACTCCAAAAATTAATTGTTTTCTTTTTCTTTTTATTTTTAATTTTATTTAATTTTTTTTTTTTAAAACTTTGCACGAGCGCTTAATTTTTATAGAATAATTTGTTTACATTATTTGTTTCGTTTAGTAGTACGGTGCACAGTGTTCGATTTTCAAATTTAGATGGCCAAAACCCCAAAAATGAACTTTAAAGGAGGAACAAATTTATATTCGGGTATTAAGTCTATTTTAATACCCGAATATAAATTTGTTCAGTTAAGACATTTCCGTACTCATTTTAGCTGAAATCGATCAATGAATGCTTCTAACGATAATATGAATGATGGATAAAATATACAAAAGAAAAATATTTTTTTTTGCTCGAAAATTAGTCAAACTTTGAACATGAATAAAAATTTTTCTATGGCATATTTTTAAAAAATTCTTTTTGTATATGAAAATATAATTCCTATAAAATATAAAACAGGTATTTTGTATATATTTGAATGAAGATAGTTTTATATATTGAAAGATATAATAGGGAAGCTCTTAAAAAAAAATTGTAAGTCAAAAACAAAAATGCATAGACGAATACTTCTTTCTGTTATCAGCTGGGGTCCAACTTTTGATTGTTTTGAGAACTAGGGATACTCCTTTAATAGAAACTAAAAACATTTTTTGCCCGAAACTGCCTCTGCCAAACAAAGTACACCATCCTTCTAAGTGGAACAAAAAATTGAATACCATTTTATTTGTAAGTTGCTTTTAAGGAATGTATGTTTTAAACCTTTGTTTAAGTTGTGAGCTTACAAGATCGTGGGTGAATAATTCCATCTAGCAATTAAAGGTCAACAATTGAGGTAACAAATGGTCTTTCAGCGGATGAAGCTTTAGCTATGATTTTGGATTTAGATTTATCCTCAAACAAGTATCGAATGTTAAAACAACATACAATGAGTTATAATCGATCCTTTTACCCTTCTTATGAATTAGTTAAGAGGTGAAAAGAACTATGCTACCCAAAAAAAAAAAAAAAAAAATAGCAGTAACATAATCTTATGCTGAAATTAAATTACAATCCCTAATAGACCACAAGATTTTAAGTTATAATGATTTTATAAAAAATTACATAAGTACATATACGGAAATATTCGCTTTATTCAAATGGGGATGCGATGGATCTAATCCAAGTCTTTATAAGCAAAAATGGATACAAGAAGGTAGTAGTGATGAAAATTTGTTTAGTATTTCTCTTGTACTAGTACAAATATATTTAATTAATAAAAATGAAGAGAAAATTATAATTTATGAAAACAAAACGCCCAACTCCTCTTGCTATTGTCGTCTTATAAAATTAATCTTTGCAAAAGAGACAGCAGACTTGATAAAAAAAAAGAAGTACAAGGTATTAAGGACCAAATAGCAAAACTAGTTGCTACTGAGGTTAATATTGTCGTGAACAATATCCAAAATACTGTTTATATAAAACCGAAATTAATTTTATGCATGATTGATGGAAAAGTTTGTTGTGCTTTATCGAATTACAATTCGTCACAAATATGTTATGTATGTGGAGCTAAGCCTTCCGAAGTGAATAACTCTTCAGCCCTGTTACAAAAAACCTTAGACCCTGGAGTTTTGGAATTTGGCTTGTCGCCTCTACATTCCTGGATACCATTCATGGAATGTTTACTACATATAGCTTACAGGATAGATATAAAAATGTGGCAAGTTAGAGGTGAAGATAATAAAGTAAAAGTTTTACAAAAAAATGTTTATTCAAGACGAATTTAGATCAAAAATGGGGTTATTGATAGACATGCCTAAACAGATATCGGGAAATACTAACGATGGCAATACAGCCAGGCGATTTTTTAGAAATGCGGAAATATCTGCGCAAATAACTGGGTTAAGTTTAGAACTTATTAAACGTTTTCATGTTATATTGGAATGCTTAGCAACTTGGTATACTATAAACGTGGAAGCATTCGAAAGTTATACATTTGAAACAAGAAATCTTTATTTGAAACTATATCCCTGGTATTACATGCCTGTCAGTGTTCACAAAAATCTTTGGCACGGAAAAGCTATAATTGAACATTGCATCCTTCCTATTGGTCAATTATCTGAAGAAGCTCAAGAATCCAGGAATAAAGACAATAGACGTTATAGACTGCAGTTCACGCGGAAAACTTCACGGACCGAGATTAATGCAGATTTAATAAAAAGGCTATTAATATCATCAGATCCTTATATTTGCAGCTTCAGGAAAACTCCACCAGTTAAAAAACGAACTTTAACGCCAGGTATATTGAAACTACTAAAAAACGCAGAGTCTGATAGTGAAAATGACAGTGATATTGGTGCAGATTCCACATGATTTTGTTTTTTTTTACTAAACTTTTTTATAATTTCATTAAACAATTATAATCAATTATGTTATCTTTATTTTGTATTTTTAATTAAACTTATTTTCAAATGAAAAAGAATTATAAAAGAAGCTATTTTTAAATTTTGACTATTTTTCATAATTGGGTAATTAATAGTGGGCGTGGCGGTAGGCGGATTTGTCTAATTTTTTGTCCAATAATTCTTCAATATGTAAGTAGTCACTTTGCCAAAAATCATACTTTTGTACGATTTATTGTTTTTGTGTAATTAATTTTTGCCACCTAAATTTGAAAATCGAACACTGTGCGGTGCTGCCATATCAATATCCCACAAAGTCATAACACGGAGAAAAAAATTAGTGTGAAAAACTAACGTGTTATTCATTATTACTCTAGAATATTTGTGAGAATAATTATAAAATTAAATCTGCAAGTTTAGCAAGTACCAGGAACAAAGCTATTGTATTTATACACACATTAAAATATTAACACTCATTTTTTAATTGGTACTGGGAGGATATTTTAATAATTATTTATACTTGGCAATACCTTTGATCATTTAGTGGCGATAATTCTTTAGATAAGTTATCGGTTACAAGAAAAATTGTATTACCACTAAATAAGAAACAAATAGAAAAAGCGTAAACATAAATTAAATCGTGCGTGAAAATAAGAACTGCAAAATAAAAAGAAAAATAATTAAATAAAGAAAACAATTAAAATAAAGAAAAATATAGCGGAATATTAAAGAAGATTTCCGAGAAAGTGAGTGAAGCCAGAAAATTTAATAGAAATATTGAATATTACGGAATAAATAAAATTGTGATCAACCTACCATAACAATTTCTTTTGTGGCTAAACACTTGGAGCAACTGTTGAGGATTGGCATGATAGTGAGTTGAAATTGGTATTTAGAATTTATAATTGACGGTTGTAAATTTATTATCTGGTCGGAATATATACACATTTATAAAATTGGGGGATTCACAAAGTGTTCTATCATGTTGTATTGTCATATGTCCTAAAATATTTCAATGTACAAAAAATATTGTCATTGCTTTTTCTTTGCAAAATCTTATGATATTATGACAATACGACATGATAGAACACTTTGTGAATCCCCCAAATATTTATTTGTGAAATAGTATTTAGAATTTAACCTCATACACTGAACAAAATTTGTTGTATGATAAAGGAAATATAATATTTGGGATTGGGTAGCACTGATTAATTTGAAAATTATTTTCTGCGTTAAATTTTAATTTCAAGGATAGATATCAGTCCGTTATTAGTATCACTTATAGTTTAATTACTTTAGTTTGTTTATAATAAACATATTGATATTACGATTCTGAGATCTGCAATAGTAGGACTAGAAATTATCACTCATTAAGGCAGGAGGTAAAAAACATCAAGTCGCACCCGAATCAGAAGATTTGGCGAAATTGGTACAAAGAAAAACCAAAGTTATTGAAAATATTGCTAGGATACGAAAATTTATTATTGATAAAACAATATCGTTCAATCCCTTTGAGATTGAAAGATTATATTAATCAAGCTATGAGTTATCAGACAGCGTTGGATGTTTTAGACCCTTCAAACGATGACAGATCAGAGCTTGAAAATCTTTGCGTTACTACAAAATCATTATTATTAGGTCTTCAGGCTAAAAATCGCAAATCAAGTTTGCCCGAAACTTCCTTTAATATGTCGGCTCATTATTCTAGATTACCAAATATGCGTCTTCCAAAATTTAATGGAAAGTACTCGGAATATAAAAATTTTATGAGTTTATTCGAAAATTTGGTAGATAACGACCACACACTGACAGATATCGAAAAATTTAACCACTTAATTTCATGCCTATCTGATGAAGCTTTGGGCACGGTCAAAGCTTTTCAGATTTCTGAGGAAAATTATCCAAAAGCATTGGCCAGTCTAAAAAAGGTTTACGACAATGAATGTTTGATATTTTTTGATAACATTTCAAAGCTTTTTGATCTTCCTGAGATCACCAAGCCTCTGCTTTGCGGAGCATGATCGACACAGTATCGGCAATTTATGATTCGTTACTATCAATTGGTGATGATAAGGAGATTACAAATGCTATCTTGATTCAATTAGTAGTATCAAAGGTGGATTCAGTCACCAAATCCAAATGGGAAGAACAGTTAGATTTTGAACATCTTCCATTATGGACTGACTGTGAAGCCATATTGAATAAACGTTATCAGTAGGGCAAGTTTTTCAAGCTTTTCGCTTGGAAAGTAAGCATTTGCATATTTCAAAACAATTTCAAAAAAAATGCTTATATTTTAAATCTTTGCATAAATTTGCATATAATGGAGATAAAAGTTAGTTTTCTTAACAAAAACACAATTTTTTGGTGATTTTTTAGAGTTCAATCAAATAATTTCTAAAATTTTTTTGGTGAGAATTTTGAGTACATTGTAAATATTGTAAAGAAAAATAATTCGGAAGCGTCAAATATAATACTTAAAATTTAAATAGTTATATTTTTATAAACATCGAAATCTATTAGAGATTGAAAGTCAAAAAAATGCATATTTGTGCATATTTTCTACACATTAATATATGAAAATGCATAAATTCGTTGGTTTTTATATACATATTCATGCTATTTTTTGCATATTTCTGTGCATAATATAACATTTTTTCGTGCTTTTTCAAGCGCATATTTAAATTTTTTTGTGCATATAAAAACTTGCCCTGGTTATCAGTATATAGCTGTTGATGAATCATCCAATTCAAGGCTTAAAAATCCAAAGAATAAAAATGAGAATCCACCCAAAAAATCATCTAAAACATCGCTAACATGTGTTAAATCGATTGCTTCGAAAAATGTATTTTCTGTAAATGCACTCAACACAATATAAGCAACTGTCCTTCATTTGCCGCAGAACCAGTTCGCCAACGTTTTGATTTTATAAAGTCTGTACCTGCGTGCATAAATTGTTTGAAAAAGGGCCACACAGTATCGAGATGCAATTATAGGAAATGTGGGATTTGTAATGGATCTCATAATAACCTTTTGCATCGATTTGATAGCGGATCGCACAGTGCTACCAATACTCCAAATACTATAAATTCTTCTGAACGTCCCTCAACATCTCAAGCTTCAATAAATTTTTCATTGTCAGAGGAAAACGTTATACTTGCAACAGCACTAGTTCAAGTTAGGAATTGTGCTGGTGAGTTCATTATTACTAGGGCTTTATTGGACTCCGGGTCTCAGGCAAATCTAATCACAGAAGAGCTGGCCCAAAGACTTAGGCTCAGGAGAGAAGGGGGGTAAACTATGTTTGAGTGGTATTGGAGAAACTAGCACAATGGCTAGATCGAGTGTTGAAGTGAATATAAAATCTAGACTTAATTGTTCACAATTTAACTGCAAATTTTGGATTGTAAGCTCGATAACTAACTTTCAGCCGGATCGGAAAATATCTACAACTGATTGGAATATTCCAAAAAATATTAAATTGGCCGATCCGTGGTTCTATAAACCACAAAAAGGATATTTTGCTTGGGGGTGAGCTTTTCTTTGATTTTCTTTCTGTGGGACAAATAAGATTAAATGCGAGCCTACCTATGTTTCAAAAGACTACTCTTGGTTGGATTGTAGTAGGAAAATACAAGCAACCAAAAAGCTCAGAATTGAAAAGTGTGTGTCATGTTGGTAATTTGATTGAGAATGAAGAATAATTGACTCCGTTTTTCGCAAATTTTGGGATCTAGAAGATCTACCACGTGATGTAGTATTTTATAACCAAGAACAACGAGAATGTGAGAGAAAGTTTCGGGAATCAGTTAGACGCTCGGATTCGGGCCGATTTATTGTTTCTTTGCCATTCAAAAATGATCCTGCTCTATTAGGAGCTTCATTCGATATTGCTAAGAGGATCAAAGGATCTAGTAATGAGGAACATGTATCATGAGTTCATGAGAGAATACTGTAACTTGGGGCACATGACTGTTATAGGTACTGATATTCCGAACTGCTCTCATTATTTTATCCCTCAGCAATGTATTTTGCGTCCTCAAAGCACTTCCACTAAACTTAGAGTAGTATTTGACGCTTCAAGTAAAACATCTACTTCCACATCTTTAAATGATATTATAATGGTTGGACCAACTATACAGGAGGAGTTATATTCAATATTAATTCGCTTTCGATTTCATAAGTTCGTCATCACCGCTGACATTGAAAAAATGTACCGCCAAGTTTTAGTTGGCGAGGCTGACAGGAATTTTCAGCTCATACTTTGGAGGGAAAATCCTTCAGATTCGTTACGAATCTTTCGATTAAATACAGTAACCTACGGTACCGCATCAGCACCGTTTCTGGCAATTAGATGTCTACTGTATCTGAGTGATTTACATAAAGATATTTTACCAATTGGATCTAAAATTATTCGACGCGATTTTTATGTCAATGATTTATTAACTGGTGCTGAGGATTTAGATGAACTATTGGTTATACGTAATCCACTAACAGAAATCTTGAAATCAGCAGGATTTAAATTAACCAAGTGGTATTCAAACTGTTCGGATGGTAGCCATCAAGAATATGCAGAGAAATTTCTGCAACTTGATTCAGAGACATCAAAGGCTTTGGTCATAAATGGAATTTGAAGTAGAGACTGTGAATTTTTGGACAGATTCTGAAATAACCTTGTATTGGATTAAAACGCATCCTTCACTACTCACTACATTTGTTTCGAATAGAGTTTCTGAGATTCAGGATTCTTCAGAACATGTAATTTGGCGACATGTTCCAACGAAACTTAATCCTGCGGATATAGTCTCAAGAAGGTGTGATGTGGATGAATTAAAAAATTCAATTTGGTTTGAAGGGCCCTCATTTCCCAAAGAAGAAAGTTTCGAATGGCCAAGAAACAGAAATATTAAGCTTCTACCTGAACAAGAGTCTCTGGAGAAGCGAAAATCCACTGTATTATTAGGCAAAGATAATGTTAATCCAAACTGCACTGAGGAAGGTTCTACAAATATTTTTATAAACTTAATTAACAATAATTCCTCTTATACTAGGTTACTTAGAGTAATGAGTTATATACTTAGATTTGTCAATGGTGTTAAGAGATTGAAGATTGCAAAGTCTAGTGTACCCAAAGCAAAAGAAATGAATTGGTCTTTTATGAAAATTGTGGAGATAATACAAAAAATGTGTTATGCCAATGAAATTATTAAAATGAAAAATTCTGAGACTTTACCTTCTTGTATTCAGAGATTAACACCTTTCATCCATAATTACACTGACGAGGGTCGAACATTTTCTCTCATTGAAGTAGGAGGTAGTTTACTCAATGCTCCACTACCATATAATACAAAATTTCCCTTACTATTGCCTAAACGGTTATATTTTGTTGAGCTATATATACGAAATTTGCATGTTGTTAATTATCATGCTGGAACAAAGGCGTTGATAGCAATATTAAGAGAGAAAATCTGGCTAATAAATGCCGAGGAGCAATGTAGTAAAGTTGTTCGTAAATGTGTTCATTGTTTTCGGTATAAGCCGAAATTGATGTCCCAAATTATGGGAGATCTACCCACTGATAGAGTGAGGGCTATAAGACCATTCCTTACTGTTGGAATTGACTTTTGTGGACCAGTGAACGTATCACTGAGAATTCGTGGAAGACCACCGGTAAAGATGTATATCGCCGTGTTTGTTTGTTTTTCTTCCAAGGCTTAGAACTAGTGTCAGATTTATCATCTAATTCATTTAGGAGAGGTCTTCCCAAGAGAATACACTGCGACAACGCAACCAATTTCGTAGGAGCCAGCAGAGAACTGAGGGAACCACAGAAGGCGTTCATGGATCAGCGAGAAGATCTCGAAACGTACGCAGCAGCAGTAGACATGGAGTTCAGCTTCATACCGCCTCGGACCCCTCACTTCGGAGGGTTATGGGAAGCTGCTGTCGAGCAAACGAAGTACCTACTTCTGCAAGCGGTGGGCAATGCAGAGGAAATGACCACAATGCTAGCAGAGGTAGAGGCAGTGCTGAACAGCCGGCCAATAGCACCGCTGTCACCAGATTAAAACCACGGAGAAGCGTTAACTCCAGCGCATCTGTTAATAGGAGGGGGTCTGCGTTCGCTGCCGCCAGGATCAGAAGAAGGCATGAAAGGCAACGTGGTGAAGTCTTGGAGGCGATGGCGACTGCTCTCCGGATTCAAGGAAATGTTCTGGCGAGCCTGGTCCAGAGAATACGTACTGGGATTACAGGAGAAGAGCAGATGGCGCCAAGAAACCCCCAACTTGAAGGTGGGAGAGTTAGTGTTAATTCACGAAGACAACCTGCCACCCCAAGAATGGTTGACCGGTCGAGTCGTAGCCGTAATAGAAGGCAAAGACGAAAAAGTCAGGGTGGCAGAGATACGCACCAAAAACGGCGTATTTAAGCGTCCCATACAAAAGCTTGCTGTAATACCACTGAATTGAAGACCTACGGTCCTTCAATGGGGCCGGGATGTTTGGCTAAAACAACGATAGACATGTCAATTGTACATAAAACATAAACATAAAACATACTTACCTTTACAACCTTGCAATGCAAAAGAGGGGAAACCGCTGAATTTGCTGAAAATAAATAATGAAGTATATAAGAACATGTAAATTTAAGGATGAAATAAATAAAAATAAATACTTACGGTTACTGTTGTATATATATTCGAATTGGCAAGACGTTTTTCTTTTACTCAAGATTGGGTTATACCGCGAATTAAAAACTATTGTCCACCATTTTAAAGTTTAAAATTTATTATAACTTTCAAATTTTATAAAGTACCTTAAAAACTATTAAGGATTATCAGAGAGGAAGAGTAATATGTGGATAACGCCGGCAGAAGATAGTAACCATTTTGTTTATATTATGTTAAATCTTAAACAAGGGGTAAACGTACTCTAATAAATCTTATAAGATTTCATTATTTTCACTCAATCACAGAGTGAACATGTACTTTTTATTTAATAAATTCGAACTTTTTTTAGCGCAATAATAATGAAGTTATTTTTTTAAATGAAAATGTAGCTTTTAAGTACCCAGCAGTTTAAAAGGTGCCAATTTACCCATTATCACTAGATATATAACTACTTAGACGATTCACTAGTTACTTTTGGTAGTGCAAGTGGTTGATAATCGATCACATTCTGCATTACATTTCACTAGTAAAATAACTGCTAAAGAATGTTTATTGTTTTAACAAGAAAATATAATATCTTAAAGTAAACTGCCACTTCTATGTTTACATGTAATACATAGAGTTGCCGTTGAGAGCTTTAAAAGCGTAAATTGAGAAATTTTTTCTCGTGTTATATATGAATATGCTGCAAAACTTCTTTTAGTGAATTCACTATTGAAATATAGTGCAGATAGTGGCATTTCGCTTTCAGAAATTTACATTAATGTATGCCAATTCATTACAACTATTAATTTAGTGAATTCACTATTGAAATGTAATGCAGTTAGTGGCCAATCGGCCAAAAATCTTAAACTTGATTATATAAGAATTCCTTATAACTATTAGGTCTGTTCGTTTGCATACTATTTTTACTAGTTTTGCTATTTTTGCAATTATTTTATTCAAAAAGCGTTTCTGTGCACATAAAAATAGTAAAAGTAGTAAACATTTCAAGAGAAAATATTTTTCTCTTTTGCTATTTTTTACTTGAATACGAGCAAAAGTACTAAGAAATTTTTATTTTCAAATTTCTATTGAATTTTATTTTAAGACACAACAATTAGAAAATATGTTTAATTTTTTAAACGTTTTTTGTTGAAACATGCGGTCAATTTTGAATGAAGTATTGCAAATTTTGAATTTACGATTAATAATTTTATAAAGCTTACGTGAACAATATTGTATTGTGATACTAATTTATGCACATTTAAGGGGTTTTCGGAAAAGACCATGGTCAAGTATAGACTGATCCTTTAAAATTTGGTACATTGATATGTATTTAAATAAAATGTGCGAATTCGTGTACATATTGACATTTTTGACATATTTATTATGTTTAAGTAATTTAGGAAAGGTATGAAGCTTATGGTCAATTAAATTCCAATGTTAAAAAATTTGATGTGGTGGTTTAAGGTTACAAAATATTTTATTTGTGTTGTATTTTACTACATTTAAGATATTTATAGGGGTCAAACTCAATTCTAGACAGACGTTTATTATTTGGAAGCTATGTGAAATAATGGACACGTTTTGAACAATAGGCTTCGTCCCTGGATTTTACAAGTTCTATGTACCAAATTGCATTAAGTTATCTTCCAAATCTACCTGTAGTTTACATGGGCGGTCATGAACTATTGATGATATTCAACAAAGCTAAAAATCATACATGTCATTATATAAAAGAAATTCCATAAGAAAATAATCTGCAAAGGAACATATCGACTGAATTACATATGTAAAAATTTTGGAATTTTTTTTATTGCTGCATTTAGATCCCCTACTAATTATACATATGACCACCAAGGCATTTGTCGATATCTCTACTAGTTTAGGATTTCCAAATTATCTATGTAAAACCATATATAAAATGCTCCAACAAAATTACCTATGTACATAATTTTTCATACAAGTTAATATTATTAATATTCTTAGAGAAAATGGTAATATTAAAATTTAAACATAAAATATTTAATATTGTATACTTATGATATGCCGCCTGAAAGTGTACATCCCAAGACTAGTTACACCAAAATTAATTGACACAGACTTACGTCAACTAAAGCTTTGATGATGTCTGTCCGTCTGTCTGTCTTTCAGTTTTTATAAAGTTTATTATTTTTTAATAATCAGAATAGGAAAAAGCTCGGGAGACCGTACTGTCAATGTCATCTGAGCGATACCTATTATATGTTGGATTTCTTTTAATCAAAAATTAAAAGTTGTGTATAGTGTTGATCGAAAATAATATTTTTGGAGGTACTTTAAAATTGGTCCAGCTCACGAAAGTGAAATAATTGATTCCTAATATTTTGGGAATTAGTTTAAGACATATAAATCTTTAATTTTAGGAGGGTACACTTGCAACATTTTTTGTCTTCGCACAAATCGAGGCACTTTATTGAGTTCAGGAATTTTTAGTAAATCGTAAATTTTATCTTATTTAAAATCTTTTTTTTTGAAAATAATAAAATACGGGTTCATTAATTTTTCTTTAGCTATCGTTTGATACATATAACATTAATATTGGTGAATTCTCTTTTTTAATTTTTTTGAAGATTTTTCGGGGATCATCAACAAATTACCGTTTAATAGCATGTTCCAATTATCTTAGGAAGTTGAAATTTGACCAAGATGACCAAGATATTACTGATAACTTAAGAACCTGCAAAAAGAAAAGCACAATCATATCTTACAAAAAATTGTTCCACAAAATTACTTATGTAAAGTTTTCGTTGATTTTTCCCAAAACGCGCCAAAAATTTCATTCTTTTTCATAAAACATATAATTTGTGTTATTAAGCCTATTCATAAACGAAGAAAATTTTTAAAAATTTAGTGAAGTAACGAAGAAACTGCAAAACTAAACAGTTTTTCAGCTTTCCTGAAAAGTTATTAAAAATTATTTTTCTATAAGTGCCTCTGTTAACGCCACTACAAAAATCCCCATGATTTTTTATACCATCTGGCATCTCTTAATTTTAATTTATTATAATTAATATTTTGCTGATTGTCAATCATTACAATTATTGCTGATTGTCAATCATTACAATTATTGCTGATTGTCAAGCATTACAAAGTAAACGAAAGAAATGAGTTTAAGTTAAAAGCCATGTTCTTAGCTCTGCCATTTTATAATTAACCACAAGTTACATTAATTGCAAGTCGGCAGAGCTCAGGACATAATTAATTAAAATTAATTAAGAATTTTAATTCAAAAATTTCCTAGTGGTTTCCATACCAAAAAGTATGTAGAATTAATTGTAATTATTTTTTATTTACAAATTCCTAATTATTTGAATTTATTTAGGAATTTTAATATTTAAGTACACTTGTTGAATAAATTAAGTTTTTATAAAACTTGTGTATTTTTATTCAAAATCCCCGTGGAAGTCACTAGAAGTTATTTAGACTGGCGTGTCTCCAACAAATTTAAAATTCTTTTTGTTTTACATCATCTCTTCCTGGGTCACTTTTGCCTTCACATCTTGCCAATCGCAGTAAGTACAAAATGTCTTTACCAAACGCGGAGGGTCAACAAGAGCATGAACAGCACAATAACGTTTGTTCATAGTGCCAAAATCCCCCTGACAAAAATATGACATCTTGCACCGATTGCCACAAAATATTTCATAAAAGTTGTGTTAATGTCACCGATGATGACATAACCTTCAAATGCCTGCAGTGTTCTGCCATAAGGCCAAACTCACCCGCACCAACGACTTCAACGACTAGAAGAAGAACGTAAACTCAATAACGAGTATCTAGATAAAAAATATAAACTTCTTGAAGAAGCTGAAGCTCTTAATGACATTTCGTCGAATGATTCACAGTCCGTCCACGACTGGATGGCATCATCTGAACCAAACCCTGTCAGCAATAAACAGCCTCCTGCTACTACTACAAGCAATCCTACAACTTTGCATACTACACGTTTGCCAGAACAAACTCTTTATTTAAATGATACATATCATGTACCAACAACTATTGCCGCGTATGAAAATCAGCCAACGACAAATTTCAGTAATTCAAATACAATTCCGAATAATTATGTAGAAAACAAAATTTGTTTAATTCGGCACCACAAGCTTTTATTCAACGGCAACCAATTTCTTCTACAACAAATTTTACAACTAACGCCCCAACAAATACAGAGTCCGGACCGCTACCAAATTTAGCACCACCACAAAGGCTGCAGCAAAACCACCTTAGTTCACGGCAATCGGTCCCAAAAAAATTGCCGACATTTTCTGGCCAACCAGAAGAATGGCCCATCTTTATTTCAACTTGCGAGTGGTCCACCGCCTCCTGCGCATTTACCGATGCCGAAAACCTCATCCGTCTCCAAAAGGCATTGAAAGGTGAAGCCTTGCACAGCGTCCAACAAATGTTGATTCATCCTTCTAATGTTCCCGGCGTACTCCAAGTACTTCGTATGCTGTACGGTCAACCTGAAAAAATAATAAATTCAATTAAAAATAGAATTAATTCATCACCAAAAGTTGATGAAAATAATTTAAAGTCACTTACCTCTTTAGCCATTGAAGTCCGCAGCCTTATATCCACAATTACCTCAAGTAATTTACATGATGAAATAAATAATTCATCACTTCTTTTTGATTTGGTACAAATCACTGTACAAACAAAATAAACAAAACGAACAAAGAAAAAACAATAACACAAGCAAATGCAACAACAAACAAGAGAGCTTTTATTCACTCCCATAGTGAGCGCAAATGCATTATGTGTAACAACAACAACAATAATTGTAGAACAGTAGCAAACTGTCCAACATATTTGTCGATGGATCGTGGTGAAAAATGGAACATAGTAAGAACAAACAAACTATGTAAATTTTGTTTATTTAAACACGGTGGAGACTGCAATAAGAAGAAAAAGTGCGGTAAAGAGGGATGCGAGTATTTTCACCACCCTTCATTACATCGATATTCTGTACCGGTTACTCAACAACAAAGTGAAGTGTCAAATAAAAATACACAGGTTGTTGAAAAAGAAGTTGTAAATAATACACACAGTGATAAAATAAATAATATTTTGTTTAAAATAATTCCTGTGGAAATTTATGGCAAATATAAAACAATTAAAACATTTGCCTTTATAGACGAAGGATCGTCCATCAGTTTAATGGATGAATCGTTGGCAAATGAATTAGAAATGGATGGTGTTTTAAATCCATTGTGTTTACGGTGGACGGGAGGTATGGAAAGAAGTGAAGAGAGTTCAAAGAAACTTAAAATTTTCATTTCAGGTGGAAATAAAAAGCGTGTGGCTTTGGATGTTTCTACGGTGAAATCATTAAATTTGCCGATACAGTCTTTGGACTATAAAATATTGTCGCAGCGCTATCGCCACTTGCGAAAACTTCCTGTAGAAAGTTACAGTGATGCAGTGCCACAAATATTAATTGGATTGAATCATTTCGATTTAGGAGTTTCAAGCAAGATTCGTGAAGGGTCTCCACATGAGCCGGTAGCTGTGTGTACAAAACTTGGATGGCTGATTTATGGCACTGTAGCCTACAACAACAACACAAGTAAGCATTTTAATTTTCATATATGCGATTGCTCAGCCACTGCTGATAAGTTAGATGAGCTGGTTAGGAATTTTTACTCCATTGATAGTGTGGGGATTTGTGTTAAAAATCCTCTTGCAGCTGAAAGTGATAGAAGGGCGTTAGATTTATTAAACAAATTTACAAAACAAAAGCCAAGTGGGCATTATGAAGTTCCATTGTTATGGAAATTTGATTTTATTGATTTGCCGGACAGTTACGACATGTGTTTTAAGCGTCTTATTTGCCTAGAAAGAAAATTGCTACACAATGTAGAACTTTTTAAAATTTTTAAAGAAACGATTTGCAAATATCTATCTAAAGGCTACATACGAAAATTAAATATTAATGAAATTGATCGTTCTGATAAAAAAATTTGGTATCTTCCAATTTTTGCTGTTTTTAACAAAAATAAACCCGGTAAAACGCGTGTCGTTTGGGATGCAGCTGCCAAATCGAATGGTATGTCCCTAAATTCGTATTTGCTTAAGGGACCTGATTACTTGGCCTCATTGCCATCAATTCTTTTTAAATTTCGCCAAAAATCTGTGGCTATTTGTGGTGACATCGAGGAGATGTTCCATCAGGTCCACATCCGACCTGAAGATCGTGACGTTCAACGATTTCTTTGGCGTGACGGTTTACAAGATAAATCCCCAGATATTTACGTGATGGATGTTATGATATTTGGAGCTACGTGTGCTCCAAGCATTTCTCAGTACATAAAAAATTTAAATGCGAGTAAATTTGAAAAAGAGTTCCCCATAGCAGCCAGGGCTATAAAAGAAAATCATTATGTGGATGATTTCCTTGACTCAGTCGATAAGTCTGATGAGGCTATTAAACTAATTTCGGATGTTTCATACATTCATCAGCAAGCTGGTTTTAATATTCGAAATTGGATTTCAAACGACAAACTGGTATTAAAATCCATTCCTCAGACTAATTCGATAGGAGTTAAATGCCTAAATTTAAAAGAAGAAAATCAAATTGAAAAGGTTTTAGGCATTTTTTGGGAACATCAAGATGATGTTATAACGTTTAAAATTTCTGCATGGTTAAAAGAAAGCGATATATTTTCTGGTGTAAAAGTACCTACAAAGAGGGAAATGTTAAGACTAGTTATGTCAATTTATGACCCCCTTGGTCTAATTGGACATATCATTATGTACGTAAAGGTCCTTATGCAAGAAGTTTGGCGTTCAAAGGTTGATTGGGATGAACAGATTCCTCCCGAACTGTATACTAAATGGATTAAATGGGTTAGTATTTTACCCTCTATTGAAAAAATAAAAATTCCTCGATGTTATTTAAAATATTTTGAAAATTACAATAACGTAGAAGAGGTTCAGTTGCATACATTTGTGGATGCAAGTAAAGATGGTTATGCAGCTGTGTGCTACTTCAGGATAAAGAAAAATAATGAAATAATTTGTTCTATAATTGGGGCCAAAACTAGGGTGGCTCCTATGAAAATAACATCAGTTCCACGTCTAGAACTAATGGCTGCCCTAATAGGGGCTCGTTTTGCCAAATACGTAACAGAAAACCATGATTTAAAAATTAATAAAAAATTTTATTGGACCGATTCGAAGACGGTTCTTAGTTGGATTAATTCTGATCACCGCAAATATAACCAATTTGTAGCTTTTCGAATCACCGAGATTCTAGAATTTTCCTC
Organism: Protophormia terraenovae; assembly: GCA_951394005.1. NCBI lineage: Eukaryota > Metazoa > Arthropoda > Insecta > Diptera > Calliphoridae > Protophormia > Protophormia terraenovae. The sequence goes on along the minus strand of OX596073.1, from coordinate 94,149,261 downwards.
AATTAAAGAGTGGAAATGGATTCCAACCAAGAAAAATGTGGCTGATGACGCTACAAAATGGTCTAAAATCCCCAAGATTTCTGATAATTGCAGATGGTTCCAAGGACCCGAATTTTTACTTCGTCCAGAAAATGAATGGCCTCAAGCAGTTATTTTCCCGGACTCAACAGAAGAGGAACGTTTACACCACTCGTTCAAAATTACAAATTTTGAGCCGATTTTTAACGTGTTTAGATATTCAAAATGGACACGTCTTGTACGAGCTGCAGCTTATGTTCTACGATTTATAAATAATTGCCGCATGATTAAGAAACAAAAAAATGAATTTGCTCAAGAGGAGTTACAAAAGGCTGAAAATGTTTTATACATGCAGGCTCAAAATGAAAAATATTCTTATGAAATTTCACTATTAATTTCTAACCAGGCTATACCTAAATCCAGCGACATTTACAACAAAAGTCCGTATTTAGATGACGGTATTTTGCGAGTTCATGGCAGAATCGATAACGCGGATATACCAATGGACCAAAAGCGTCCGATAATATTACCACGGAAAAGTTATATTACCAAACTTATATTAATGCATTATCATATGAAATTCTATCACATGAATCATGAAACTGCCATCAATGAAATTAGACAAAAATATTCAATTTCAAGGCTACGTGCCACATACAAAACCATACTTCGCAACTGTCAAATGTGTAAAATAAAAAAAGCTATGCCTCAAAATCCACAAATGGCGAAACTGCCTTATGCTCGTGTCGCTTCATATGTTGCACCGTTCACCTTTACTGGAATCGACTTCTTCGGGCCCATTATGGTCACCATAAATCGTCATAAAGAGAAACGGTATGGATGTTTATTTACTTGTTTAACAGTCAGGGCAGTCCACATTGAGATTGCACATTCTCTGACGACCAGCTCCTGTATTTTAGCCATCCGCAATTTTATGGCACGCAGAGGAATTCCCCAAGAATTTTACAGCGACAACGGGACAAATTTTGTCGGAGCTGAGAGAGAGCTTCGGGAGACTTTAGCAGATGTGGATAAGAATGAGTTAGTGAAAACTTTCACTACAACCACAACGAAATGGAATTTTAATCCTCCAGCCTCGCCCCACATGGGAGGAGCCTGGGAGCGACTTGTACGCTCCATAAAAACAATTTTGTACAAAATAATGCCTTCAAGGTCACCAAGCGATGAGCTTCTACAAAGTATGCTGATAGAGGTGGAAAATATCGTAAATTCAAGGCCACTCGCCTACGTTCCTGTGGATGCAGAATCAAACGAAGCATTGACACCAAACCACTTCCTGGTAGGTAGTTCTTCTGGACTGAAGCCTATGTCAGTTTGTAGCGACAGTGCTATATTATTAAAACAAAGTTGGCTTATATCTCAACAATACGCCAATATTTTTTGGAAGAAGTGGCTTAGTGAATATTTGCCATCGTTAGCTTGTAGGTCGAAATGGCATGATCGACCAAAACCTTTATGTCAGGGGGACTTAGTTATTATTGTTGACCCTTCCCTTCCGCGTAACGTCTGGCTGCGTGGTAGAGTCTTGGAGACTAGATAGGCAAAAGATGGTTAAGTACGAAGCGCAAAAGTACTTACTCAACATGGAGTTCTGGAAAGGCCTGCGGCAAAGCTGGCGATTTTAGAAGTTGCTCACCAAAAAGAGTCTGACTGCGAAGAAGCTTCTTGCCATACTGCGGGGGGAAATGTTAACGCCACTACAAAAATCCCCATGATTTTTTATACCATCTGGCATCTCTTAATTTTAATTTATTATAATTAATATTTTGCTGATTGTCAATCATTACAATTATTGCTGATTGTCAATCATTACAATTATTGCTGATTGTCAAGCATTACAAAGTAAACGAAAGAAATGAGTTTAAGTTAAAAGCCATGTTCTTAGCTCTGCCATTTTATAATTAACCACAAGTTACATTAATTGCAAGTCGGCAGAGCTCAGGACATAATTAATTAAAATTAATTAAGAATTTTAATTCAAAAATTTCCTAGTGGTTTCCATACCAAAAAGTATGTAGAATTAATTGTAATTATTTTTTATTTACAAATTCCTAATTATTTGAATTTATTTAGGAATTTTAATATTTAAGTACACTTGTTGAATAAATTAAGTTTTTATAAAACTTGTGTATTTTTATTCAAAATCCCCGTGGAAGTCACTAGAAGTTATTTAGACTGGCGTGTCTCCAACAGCCTCTATATACAATATAAGTTCTCAAATACTTTGTTCGGTATATATATTTATTTTGCAAAATTTATAAGAGATATTTAAACTAAAAATTAAATTGAAAAAAGATTCGGCTGTGCCGAATCTTTGATAGCCTTCACCATCTTACAGACAAATAATTAAATTTTCGCCTTAGCGTATGCTTTCATTACTTCATATTTATAAATTTACATTTTTTCATACTACGAAAATTTGAATACGAAAATAAAATAATCATAATAACCTTTGCTTTTAAAAAATAAACAACAACAATTCCATATTTATTTATTTTTGTATGTGTGTATATACAAACTGAACGCATATACAAAGAACAACAACACTGTTATTCATTAAATTACTATTGTTGCTATCATCGCTTCTTACAAGGATCCCGAAAATATAAACTTTTTTGCTCTCCGACGAAAATTGTGGAAATTACAAACGGAATGACAAGCATATATATACCCTTTACACCTGTGGTGAAGTGTATAAAGATAATAAATTATAAAACTTGTTTATGTATGTAAATTATTAACAAAAACATTTAATACTAGCTTTTTCCAGTACGCTTCGCTACCCCATTTGACGCCACAACTAAAATTTACTTTATATGTGGGCTACTACTCCCCCTGCACCTATTCGAATTTTAATATGAAAATTACAAATAAAATTTTTAAGACTTTCACTATAATACTCATTTAGATATGCGAAAATTAATATATTTTTTTATAACCTTTTTCATTTTATCAAAGCGATATAATAAGCTGGACGTTCATATGAAGATTGAGGGTTTTCACCATAATAGTTCTGCAGATTATCACTCCCCTGCTACGATAAAAAAGATATATCACATTCGAAGTTAGTGACAAAAAATTTTCAGCCAATCGGTTCAACTGTTTGAGAGTATTAAAAAAGTGGGCGCAAAATATGGACGTGATATCCGATCGAGATCCTATAAAATTCTCTAAATCAAAATATAATTAATGTAAAATTTAAAGTAAATAGCTACACTGAAAATGCGTAAAATTGAAAAAAATATATATTTTTTAAAGTATGCATAAAAAGTGGTCGTAATTTTAATCGACATATATATAAAAACTTCCGCCACTGGTACTGTGTGCCAAAAATAAAAAAAAAACAATAATTACTCATCAGGGAAATTAAAACTTTAAAAATACAAAATAAAAGTACAATTTTTTTCAACTTTTTCGTCCCAAATACTAGAGTTTTTGTACTACTGAAAATACTAGTGACTTGTTATGCTGATAGTGCTATTTTTTTAGGAACAGTTCAATGTGTAGCATCATGTTACATTCGAAATTACTAGAAAAATGGTACCATCCAAACTACTAGTGAATAGTAATGCAAAGGGTTGCCAATTAGTTACCTCCAATGACATCCCCATGGTAAATTCACCAGTTAAAAGCATTGTGAGTGGGTTGAAGAATAACTAGTGGTAGTTCTTTGTGGCTAACGAATTCGACGTAACCGAACTAGTTCGGCGAACTGCTGGGTACTTTCCCAAATAAACATGCACACACACAAACAAGCTTTCGTATTTTTATACCCTTCACCACAGGTGTAAAGTGTATATATAAGTTTGTCATTCCGTGTGTAATTCCCACAATTTTCGTCGGAGAGCAAAAAAGTTTACATTTTTGGGATCCTTGTAAGAAATGATGACGATAGGACCATGTCCGTCCGTCCGTGTGTCGGTTGAAATGGCGTTTATGAAGCCCACCGATAACTGACATATATAATATATATGTCAAACGATCGGAAATGCTTTCGAGAATTTTGCTATTGGAATTCAGCGAGATCGGTTCATACAATGCGGAGATATGTTAAAAAAATCGGTTTTTAGAACCGGTTTTCCAGTTTCTGAAGCCTCTGTATATATTAGAGACTTCGTTTTTAAAAAGAAGTCTCGGACATTTTTTTCTAAATTTTTGTTCTGAAAAAATTAAATAAATCAGTTCAATAATAACTGAGATATCAGAAAAAACGAGTTTTTTATTTTTTGAAGCCCTGGTTTAAGCTATAGATTTTTATTTTTATACAGATCGGTCACAAATATTTTTATAAAATTTTTTGAATCAGCAGGATCGGTTTATAAATAGCGGCGATATGCTTTAAAAACCGGTTTTTGGAACCGGTTTTTCAGTTTCTGAAGCCTCTACATATACCAGGTACTTCGAATTTTTAAAGGGGCTCGCAAATTATTTTCTGAATTTTTGTTCTGCAAAAATGAAATAAATCGGTTCAGTAATAACTGAGATATCGGGGAAAACGAATTTTTTATTTTTGAAGCCCTTGTTCAAGCTACAGATTTTTATTTTTATATAGATCAGTCATAAATGTTTTTACAAAATTTCGTTTTTTTTAATAAACCAAATTCGTTCATAATCAACAGAGTTATGGCCCAAAAACAAATCTGTTAAGAATATAAATACACACACAAACATGTATATTAAGCATTGTAATGACTATTAGTGACGTTTTTGCCTATAAGACAAGTAGTTTAGTTACCAACCAAAGTAATATAATGAATAACAGTGTTGTTGTTGTTCTTTGTATATGCTGCCAGTTTGTATATACACACATAAAAAAATAAATAAATATGAATTGTCCGTCCGTCCGTGTGTCGGTTGAAATGGCGTTTATGAAGCCCACCGATAACTGACATATATAATATATATGTCAAACGATCGGAAATGCTTTCGAGAATTTTGCTATTGGAATTCAGCGAGATCGGTTCATACAATGCGGAGATATGTTAAAAAAATCGGTTTTTAGAACCGGTTTTCCAGTTTCTGAAGCCTCTGTATATATTAGAGACTTCGTTTTTAAAAAGAAGTCTCGGACATTTTTTTCTAAATTTTTGTTCTGAAAAAATTAAATAAATCAGTTCAATAATAACTGAGATATCAGAAAAAACGAGTTTTTTATTTTTTGAAGCCCTGGTTTAAGCTATAGATTTTTATTTTTATACAGATCGGTCACAAATATTTTTATAAAATTTTTTGAATCAGCAGGATCGGTTTATAAATAGCGGCGATATGCTTTAAAAACCGGTTTTTGGAACCGGTTTTTCAGTTTCTGAAGCCTCTACATATACCAGGTACTTCGAATTTTTAAAGGGGCTCGCAAATTATTTTCTGAATTTTTGTTCTGCAAAAATGAAATAAATCGGTTCAGTAATAACTGAGATATCGGGGAAAACGAATTTTTTATTTTTGAAGCCCTTGTTCAAGCTACAGATTTTTATTTTTATATAGATCAGTCATAAATGTTTTTACAAAATTTCGTTTTTTTTTAATAAACCAAATTCGTTCATAATCAACAGAGTTATGGCCCAAAAACAAATCTGTTAAGAATATAAATACACACACAAACATGTATATTAAGCATTGTAATGACTATTAGTGACGTTTTTGCCTATAAGACAAGTAGTTTAGTTACCAACCAAAGTAATATAATGAATAACAGTGTTGTTGTTGTTCTTTGTATATGCTGCCAGTTTGTATATACACACATAAAAAAATAAATAAATATGGAATTGTTGTTGTTGTTTATTTTTTAAAAGCAAAGCCTGCTATGATTGGTTTTTTTATATATTAAAATTTTCGTAGTTTGAAAAAAATTTAGATTTATATACAGTTAGGGACAAAACTATTTGTACACCCATGCATTTCGTATATCTTCAATAATTTATAAAGAATAAAAAATTATTATATGTAGTTTTAATTCAGGTCCATTTTTATTGAATTATTTGATAAAAAATAAATTAATATATAACACATTGTTAAAAAAAAGTACAATTTAAGTAAAAATCTTTGGGACAAAAGTATTTGTACATCAGTACTTTGTACAATTATTTGTACGTTGGACTCTTGTATGATGATTTTTTTAAATACCGTTATATTTTCTTCGTTAATCGAGTTTTATTTTACAAAATAAGAAGTTGGTTTTAACGTTTTGAATAATAAGCACATCAAAAATGGGAAAGCGAAAAGAGTTGAGTTTGGATATTAAAAATTTAATTATTGATGAACATAAAAAAGGAAAATCTCTCCGGAATATAAGTAATTTAGTAAATTTGCAACATTCCACAGTACAATACATTGTAAACAAGTATAAAAACAGCGGATCTGTTGAAAATGTGCAAAGAACTGGACGGCCAAAAAAGGTTTCCAGACGGGAAGCGAACTTGGTGATAAAAGAAGTGGCAAGAAATCCAAGAGTAACTCGGGCAAAATTAGCGGAACAAATCGCAAATACTACCGGAACAATTGTTCATCCAAAAACAGTAGGGAGGATCTTACATTCTGCGGGATATGCAAGTAGAATTCCCCACAAGAAACCGCTGATTAGTAAAAAAAACCAGCATTTGCGTTTAGAGTTTGCCAAACGATACATTGATAAGGACGAAGAATTTTGGAATAGGGTTTTGTTTACTGATGAAACCAAAATCAATCTTTTCGGAAATGATAGCAGGGGAAAAGTGTGGCGCAAAAAAAATACAGCATTAGATGTTAACAATTTGACCCTAACAGTGAAACATGGTGGGGAAGTGTTATGGTATGGGGGGCAATAGCAGCCAGTGGGGTAGGGCGAATGGTATTTATAGATGGTGTAATGGACCAGCATCAATATAAACGTATATTGGAAGACAATTTGAAGGATTCCGTAGATGGTTTGGGTCTTGGCCAAAGTTGGATATTCCAACAGGACAATGACCCAAAACATACAGCGCGTTCAGTGAAGGAGTGGTTGCTTTACCATGCACCAAGACAACTTAATTCTCCTCCCCAATCACCTGACTTAAACCCCATCGAGCACTGTTGGGATATTTTGAAACGTAAAGTCGCTACAAAGCACGTCCGAAGCAGGGATGAACTTAAAATTGCTTTGGAGGAAGCCTGGAAGGAAATATCTCCAGATGAAACGAGAAATTTGGTCCGATCGATGCCCAGAAGATTACAGGCCGTGATAGATGCAAAAGGAGGACCCACAAAATATTAAATTTTTCCAATATAAGTATTATAAGTAGGTGTAGATTATATGTACAAATACTTTTGTCCCAATGAATTTTCATTATTTTGTATTTTTTTAAATAATGTGTTGGATATTAATTTTGTTTTTATAACTTAATTAAATAAAAATATATTAAAAATAATACTGCATACGACAATTTTAAATTCTTTATAAACTATTGAAGGTATACGAAATATATGAGGTGTACAAATAGTTTTGTCCCTAACTGTATGTGAAAATATGAAAGCATACGTTAAGGCGAAAATTTTATTATTTGTCGGTAATATGATGTCAATAAGACAGTAAGATGAAAATATGGTAATATGGTGAAGGGTATCAAAGATTCGGCACAGCCGAATCTTTTTTCAATTTCATTTATTTTGATTTTAGCCTCAGAATGTTGGTTTTAGCTTCTATCATTTTTTGATTTTTAACATAACCTTAAAAGACTAAAATTTTACTTATTTTATTTTTACAGAATCATTAATTTAACCATTTTTTTGTATTAATTCGAATAAAAATCGAAATTTTTCATTACCTATAGAAACGAATTATGTTGTAGTTTTAATCACAATAAAATATCTTTAAGAAATACCAAAAACTAATGCGAACAAAAAATGTAATGCGTTTTTAAATAAGACAATATTTAGTTTTTTTTCTGGCTTTATTTTTTTTAGGCATTTAGCCTTTTCTGAACTTTTTTAAAGTCCAGTTTAGTTTCTTTTTTTTCTCAAGTCCTGGCAACAAAAATTATGGGCCGATCTCCATTACATTTGGAACACTGACTGAAGTTGTATCAATTTTATTTATGACGAATTTTATTGAAATAGTGACATTAAGATATGTCTATATGAAATTATTGAATCGTTATGACAAAATAATTATATGTGTCAAATTTTATAAAATCATTTTTAAAATTGTGACTTGTACTTTGTTCACAAGATTTACATGGACATCCAGGAAGATGTATATCGTTATATAGACTCATAAAGTGAAAATATGAATCTATTTAACGATATACATATTTTAGTGCGCTATAAATATCAGCACAAACACCAATCGCCTACGGTGGTGTAAGGTATAATCATCGAGACAAAAGCAGCGGGTACAACATGCAGAAAAAAAATTGAGCGAAAAAAGGGCTGAAAAAGTCATGAATTAAACATTGTGTTGTCATTGGAAAGAAGTACTTAATGGTAAAAAGAGCTGCAGAAGTTCTTTTTTAACCCATTGATGTCATTGGTAGAATGTTTTTCTTTTATACATCTTGTTCATTTCTTTTGAAGTATTTTCCTTAAAACTATGTTTACAAATTTGTTTAATAAAATTTTAATAAAGATTCTTTAAAATTTGTAAAATTTAAATTTTTTAGAAATTATTAACCTTTTACCGCTAAAAATTCATTTATTTTCACTTTTTTGCAAGTAATTATAAAGAACTTCTAAAAATCTTCAAAATATACACTTTGTTCCACTTTTGAAGTAGTGAAACTTTTCTTTTTTGGAAGCATTTGATCGTTTTCTGCTGGAATAATAAAGTAGATGATCATTACCTTTTAAAAATATTTCTAAATAAAAATATTACGTATTTTTAATTATACTTCTTTCAGTTAAAAAAAATTGTTTTATTTTTCTTTCATAAAGATCTACTGAGTTTATGATAATATTAATTTTTTACTTTTAATAATTCAACTGGTTCTTAAATTATCACATTTTGTCAAAATAAATAATAATACAAAATAATAATAAGTAATAATTAAATTACCAATTCGATAACTACATGTAATGTCTAAATTCCGTTTGTATTTTGTTAAATAATTCATTTTCTCTAAATTCAAAAACAAACCTACATTTATATTACCAATTCGCTAACTACATGTAATGCAGAAATTCACCATTAGTATTTTTATGATAAGTTTTCTTTAAATTCATAAACAAACCTACATTTATATTACCAATTCACTAACTACATGTAATGCAGTGATTCGCCGTTAGTGTTTTAGTATAAGTTTTTTGGCACAGAAATTGAAAACAGCGCATGACAGCATGTTAAATATTGAGATCAATAGCCCAGTGGTTAATACGTGCGCCTACAAACCAGAAGGTTAGAAGTTCAACCCCAGCTGAAGACATCGATGGATAAAAATGTAAAATTAAAACATCAGAGAAATACAAAATTTAAATAAAAATAAATAAAAATAATTATTCAAGGAAATTAAATCTTAAAAAATAAATACAAAATAATAATCAAATAAATTTCTTTTTTATTTTTTTAACTTTTTCGACCCAAATACTAGTTTTTTCGTACTAGTGAAAATACTAGTTACCTATTATGCTGATAGTGCTAGTTTCTTATCAACGGTACAATGTGTAGCTTCACGTTACAATCAAAATTACTAGAGAACTGTTTCCTTCCAAAATTCAATAGTGTTAAATTCACCAGTTAAATACATTGTGAGTGGGTTGAAGAGTAACTAGTGGTAGTTCTTAGTGGCTAACGAATTCGACGTAACGGAACTAGTTCGACGAACTGCTGGGATAGTTGTGTAAAAAAATCTTATCACAACAGTCTCATAATATTTTTTTTTAATACTAATGTTTGAGTATACATGAGAGATAATTCTCTCAGAGAGCGAATTTGACACACTCTGTTGCATATTATAATACAAAAAACCCTCTTGTAGACCCAATGTAAGAACTGTGTAAAAACTTTATGTATGTTAACAGAATATGAAGTCATGACCGAATCACAAATATAATCATAACTTTTTGTCATAACAAAATTGTGACTTTATTAAAAAACTTTCTATGAATAGGCATGTAAATTTAATAAATAGAAGAAAAAATTGGTATTTATTATAATTTGTTATAAAAATGTTCTAGCTACGCCAATGAATATAGTATTCAATTTTGAAATACAACAGATGAAATATATTTTAGAAATGTAGTGCAATAATCATAAACACTTACCAGTAACCTTTTTTGCAAACAAAAAAATATAAAAATACGTGAAAGAAAAACCACTGTGTACCAGTTTTTGGTAGTATAGAGAACAAAATGTGAAAAAGCGAATATATTTTTTAGTATCAGCGGGTGTGTATATTAGACTGCTCCAAAATTTACCAACTTTCGAATTTTGACCGTAACTCCCCCTAGAATTGTTTTTTAAATTGGAAAAAACGTACTGTGTGAAATATTAATGTAATCGGATATCATTAACCCTTGTCGCATCGGATCTGAAGGATGTAAGGTGCGCTTATATGGGAATAACTTGGTATTTTTGGAGTTTTTAGAAAAATGTTCTTATTAAGTACTTTGTTTTTATACCTAAATGTTAAAAATTTTAATCTAAATATAATTATCTATCAAATAGTTATCCTGCGGGAATTGAATTGAAAATAGCTTTTAGTTTAAACATATATCAAAAAATTAAAAATTTCATTGTACACTCCTTACACAAGTGTTCTAAAACACATTAATGGTCTGGGGAATTCGTAATAAAAATACTTTTTAATCGAATTTCTCATTTTATATCTTATTTCATAGATAATTATGTGTAGATTTCTTCTGAAAACCGTAAAAGGGCCAACTTTCTCCCAATATAAACGCAACCTACAAACTTCAAGTCCGATGCGGCAGGGGTTAAAGATATCTGATTTCACTAATATTTCACACAGTACATTATTTCAACCCAAAGAACAATTCTAGGGGAAGTTACGGTCAAAATTTGAAAGTTGGTAAATTTTGGTGCAGTCTAGAGTATGTACATAATTTTTGTAAAATTAGTTTATAAATCATAATTTAAGCTCAATGTAGTATCCAACAATGTCAACAAAAATAGGAATTTTCTTTGCTTTCAATTACATCTTGTGCTAACACTGCTATCAATTCTTTTCCAATTGAAAGGTTTACTGCGACAACTTACAATTATTTAATTTATTATGCATTTAATTTATAGATGTCCTTTGTCCAATGAAAATTTGAATTGAATCAAAACAAGAAGGTATATAGTAATTGTTGCAATTGACTAAAAAATAAAAAATACGTTAAATTCATTTTATTAAACGATTTATTAATTACTAAGAATAAGTTAACAAATTATTATAAAAATTATTGGTGTTTAGTTTTCTTATAGATACGAAAGTTCAAAATCGATTATATAAATAGTAGCAAAGTTGAATGTCTCCAAAGAAAAAGAAAAACGGTATTTTAAAATTCTTAAAAAAAATATATATATTGATAATTATTCTTTATTCATGCTAGAATTCAAATTGGAGACTCCTTTGATTTAGGAGTTATGAAATTATTTGTAAAATTTAAAATATGTTTTTTTATGAGCTAATATTTAAATAAAATTTAATCTTCTTCTATCTTCTATATATATATAAAAATTAATGTGTGTTTGAAGTCTATAGCCGCCTAAACGGCTAAACCGATTTTCTTGAATTTTTCACAGTGTGTTCCTATATGCCTGAAAGGAAAAATAGGCTACTTTTTATTTTGAAATTCCATGTGGGCGAGGTGCCACGCCCACTTACTAAATAACTTTTATAAGTGTTTTTAGTATATCTCTGAAATTGGTAATACTAGAGTCTTGCACGAACAACTTTGACACCTATATGAACATTCTGGAAAAAAATAGGCGAACTAGCAATAGGGGGTGTGGCACATCCCACGCCTAATATTGCTTGCCAATACCAAATGCCGTAAATTTAGGAAACTATAACAGTTACATTTCCCAAATTTTGTACAATAAACTTAAGTGTCAATGTGAACATTTTGTGCAAAAATGGGCGGAAAAGAAATAGTGGGCGTGTCATCTCTCATACAAAGTTAATAACAAAATTTTTATATCTGGGAAACTATAAAAGTTAGAGAGCTAAAATTTTATACGACTAGCATTAGCTTCAATATGAATATTTTGGACAAAAAATTGGTACACTAGCAATAGTGGGCGTGGCACCTCCCATATAAAGAAAATATTAAATTATCGTATCTGAGAAAATATAACAGTTAGATTTCTAAAATTTTGTCGGAGCCACTTTGGTATCAATATTAATATTTAAGATATGAACTGGGTTGGATGCCACACCCACATTTTTCGCCCACTTTTTGAAACTAAAACGGCTGCACCGATTTTCACGAAATTTGACACACAGATAGTACCAGTGCCGCTGGTCACTATAGGTTACGTATGAACTGGGTTCGACGCCACGCCCACATTTTACGCCCACTTTTTGAAATTCTCAAACGACTGCACCGATTTTCACGAAATTTGACTAACGCCCACATTTTACACCCACTTTTTGAAACTCTCAAACGGCTGCACCGATTTTCACAAAATTTGACACACAGATAGTACCAGTGCCGCTGATCTCTATAGGTTACATGTGAACTGGGTTCGACGCCACGCCCACTTTTTAAAATTCTCAATCGGCTGCACAGATTTTCACGTAATTTGACACACAGATAGTACCAGTGCCGATGATCGTTATAGGCTTTGTAAGAACTGGGTTGACACGCACACATTTTACGGCCACTTTTTTTAAATCTTAAACGGTAGTAAATACATATTTGATATCGCCTAATAAGGGGTGGCGCAGCGCACCGGGTTACGCTCGTTAAGTATAAAAAATTTGACTTTAGTTTATATTTTTTACATAAATTCTAATCTAAAGAAGTGTACAATATGAAATTTTGCACGAGTATAGAGAAGATTTTGTTAGCATTAAGTATATAATTTTTTAATAATTTTAAAAATATCGATTTTGGAGATATAATGGTTTGTTTAATTTTGGCCTTTGAACTTTCGAATTAATTAACTTAATAATATAGTTTTGAAGGCAATATTTATATTTTTAAAATGATACTAAAATTAAAATTTAAATAAACAAAATTGTATAGTTCAAAAGTTATAAGTAATTAGGTTTTATTTTGGTCCATAACTTCTAAACTAAATGGTCTCCAACTTCAAATTTTACATACGTAGGAAGAAGAGTTACGTCAACACTATATATTTTTTTCATAATTTTAAAAATACCGTGTTTTGAGCAGAGACCATAAGTGTTATAAGTTTTAAAAAATAAATAAAATTTTAATTGTTATTTTTTATTTTTATTTTATTGCTTGAAGAATCAAATTTTACTTTGATTTTTTTTATCATACAAAAATAAAATTTACTTTTGATTTTTTCACATAAAAATCAAAAATAAAAATCAGTTAGTGATTTATAAAACATAAATGAAAAATAAAAATGAAACAATAAGTTTTATACTTTCAAATGGGAAGAAAAAAAATTATAAGATTTTTATTTTTGTTTTTAAACAATATAAATGTCATGTATTTAAATATAGAGGAAATAAATACGTAGTTTTTAAATCAATTTCGACTATTAACTTTGAAAGCTTAGACCTTATACTTATACACCTAATTATGTAATATGGTACATAAAGGGTTAATTTTTTGTAAAACAAACAAAGATACAAATACCGAAAGTCAAAACTTAAATTAAACAATTTAAAGTTGAATTTATGAAAATTTTATGAGATAAGTGATGCATTTTTTAATCAGTGATTTTATAAAACTTTTGCCTACCATCTCCAAACGCTTTGGGGGCGTGATTATACTATCACAGTACTTTCATTTGGCATGGAAAATATTTCGCCCCCAGACCATTTATCTAAATTTTTGAGATAAAGTTGTTATTATTATTCTCCATACATAATATTTCTGCCAAATTGAACTCAGCATATAATTTTGGATTGCTAATATCATTAGGTATTTCATCTGGAACATCTAAAATACGATATGTGGTGATTTAAAACCTCATTTAATGATTCTTTAAAAAATGGACTAAAGTGACCCATGAAAAGAACACTTATAGGGTTAATTTTTTTTGCAAAAATGTATATTATAAACTATACTATAGATTCTATAACACAAAACATAATTTGATATTGAATTTATACAATTTTTACAATAATTTTATGAGATAAGAATTGCATTTTTAATTGGCGATTTTATAAAAGTTTTGCCTAGAAGCCCCAAACGCTTCGGGGGTTTGAATATACTGACCTAGTACTTTCATGTGGCATGGGAAACATTTCGCCCCCAGAACCAGTGTTGCATAGTGTTATTTAAAAAATTATCAATAATTGTTATTTGAAATTTATAAAACCTGTGGCCAAAAGGAAAAAATACATAACTTGAGTTATGCTGTTTTCCGTTTATCTTAATTTTTTGAATTGTTGTATTCCATTACATATTGTGTAAATTTTTTGGAGAAATCTGTCCATTACTTTAGGAGATAATAGTCTGAAAAACAACATAATTCGGTTGACTTTCCTTTTTTTGAAATGTAAAAAATGTATAAATTAACATATGCTCTTATTCCATACTTTCTATATTAAAATTCATGATTGAATTTAACGTACTTATTTCAAATATGTTCTTTTTTAAGACATAAATTTAATTTTTTGAATATCTTGGAAATGGAATAAGTATATAACTCAACATATTCATGTTATATTTTAAAATTTCATTTTGGAAAAAATGTATAACTTGAGATATTATTTAAACAAAATATAAATTTTATAAAAGGAAAAACAACACCATTACTTTATTGCTATATTATTCGATAACCCGTGTATACATCGGTTCCAAAAATATAACAAATATTTTTAATACGAATCGCGGATATATTTACGCGGAAGGTAATTTAAAATCGTATACCTATAACCTTTAATTTAAATTTTAAAGCTTAAAAACGCTCTCCTGAAAAGTAGTAAAAATGAATTATGTAGTTTTTCCTTTTTGTCACAGAAATACACCTCAAAAATAAGTTTTATTGCTGAGAAATAAAATAAAAATCAAAAATAAAATTTTATTACACAATAGCTTCCATAGCGTAATAACAATTGCTATGGTGTACTCAGAATTTCTCTAACTAATTTCCTTCATATTAATTTTCTTGATACAAAATTGCATGAATAATAATGATTTCTGGTGCGTTTCTGATTTTTCCTGAGGGTTCCGTGTTTGTGTTCCAGTGCCAGATGTTACCTTATCATATAAGGCGTTGGGAAGCCTAGGTTCTCTTCCTTGTATCAGAAATGATGCGCTGATTAAACTTAATCCCAAGTTTTCTTATTTGCGGCAGCGTATGGTGCTATCATTGTTTTAAGTGTGCAATATACCCGCTCTGTGGAGTTTTCTTGGGGCGTATAAGGGGCTGTTAGTTAGTGCTGCACTCCGATGTCTTTTAAATAAGCTCGAAACATTTTGCTGGTGATCTGTGAACCATTATTCGTCAGAATTCTTTCCCTGAAGGCTTTTTTAAGCGACTCTCCAATGGCTCTATGCAATGGTACCAACTCCGTCCATTTGGAAAATTCGTCCATGTTTTAATCTGGGCAACGGGCCTACGAAATCTGCGCAAACAATCGCCCATGGTTCATCCGCAATACGTGAGAACATATGTCCTGCTAGGAGTTGTTGGCTCGGTTTGTACCGCTGGTATGTTTGACAGTTTTAGACGTACCTCTGAATGTCCCTGAAAATTCCTGGCCAGTTATACCGGTTGGTTACCCTTGAAATTGTTTTTCTTATGCCTAGAAGGTCTGCTGTTGGGGCGTCATGATTTTCCTCCAGTATTCTTTTTCTCTGAAAAGACGATACACATAGTTTCCAAGGCACACACTCTCGTCTTCGTCGGCGGCTGGAAGATGGCGATAAAATTTTTCCCCAACAATGGAAAAATATGGGCATCTTCTTCAATGTATCAAGCGCCTCCTGTTACTTCTGGCTCCAGCGTAATATATTCAAAAAACCGACATTTTCAGAAAACCGGTTTTCGAGTTATTCGAAAAATTGCCTTTTCAAAAAAATTGGTTTCGAATACGGTTTTATGTAAGAAAACCGGTTAACCGGTCAAGACCGACCATACAATACCCTACACCATTATGTATGACCATAAAAATTTGTGAAGTAGACCTATATTAGATGAACACTTTTACTAAATGTAAAATAAAATATACAAATACATAATAATGAGTTGATACTAACATCTACTTCATTTTATACACTTTAGGGCGATTCTCGGATGTGGGTTTATATGGGAGCTATGGTAAATTATGGACCGATTCTAATAAAATTTAGCAATGTTGTTTCTACTTATATAAAACTTATTTGTGTCGAATATTGATACTAACATTAGTATGGGATTTATGCACGTTAAAGTGATTTTCGGAACAGGGGTTTACAGTTAATATAGTTAATCGTGGACCGATCGTCATAAAATTTGGTACAAAGATTGATACTTATACAAAACATATTTGTACCGAATTTCATTAAAATATTCTTATTTCTAAGTGATTTTTTAGTGTTTCAACTCAATTCCGGGGGACATTTGTATGGGGGGTAGCTGAAATAATGGACCGATTATATCCAATTTCATTAGGCTTCGTCCTTGTATCATAAGAGTCCAACCTGCCAAATTTCATTGAATTATCTTCAAAATTGCGACCTGTACTTTGTGCACAAGGTTTACAGTTAATATAGTTAATCGTGGACCGATCGTCATAAAATTTGGTACAAAGATTGATACTTATACAAAACCTATTTGTATCGAATTTCATTAAAATATTCTTATTTCTAAGTCATTTTTTTGTGTTGCAACTCAATTCCGGGGGACATTTGTATGGGGGGTAGCTGAAATAATGGACCGATTATATCCAATTTCATTAGGCTTCGTCCTTGTATCATAAGGTAGCTGAAATAATGGACCGATTATATCCAATTTCATTAGGCTTCGTCCTTGTATCATAAGAGTCCAACCTGCAAATTTCATTGAATTATCTTCAAAATTGCGACCTGTACTTTGTGCACAAGGTTTACATGGACGAGAAAAAAAGGTGTATATGCGTTACAAACATCAGCGCAAACGCATAATACCCCAACCACCTATGGTGGTGTAGGGTATTAATATTTACTAAAGAATTTCTTTTTAAAATAAAGAAAGCGATCATTTTACATTTTAAGACGAGAAAAGTACAGTCGGTCAAGACCGACCATATGATACCCTACACCATTCCGATCCAAAAAATATTATTTTTTCTTATATAAACCTTATTTGTGTTATATAATAATACAAGACTTCTGTCAGAGTAGGCATGTTAATGTAATTTCCGGAAGAGAGGTTTATATTATATCTTAATCAAATTTGGCACTAAGGTTAACACTTTTGTCAAAATAACTGTTTGTACCAAATTTCATCAAGAAATCTTTAAAATTGTGACCTGTACTTTGTTCACAATGTTTACATAGTTTTTTTCGAAACCGGTTTTTTATAGGCGGTTAACCGGTTTTATAAAAACCCTATTTTATTTAACATTTTACTTAATTTTACTCAGAAAAACAGTAAAAAAATAATAAAAATAAAATATGCAACAAGCGCGAATGTTATATTCGGCTCGGCTGAATCTATATACCCACTATCAACTTTTTCAAATTTTACGTTATATGGGAAGTAGGCGGTAAAGTGTGTGGACCACGCACATTTTTTGTTTCCGAGTTTATATCGACCCCCGAACTATACGTAAAAATTTCTTTGTCGTACATGCATTTGTTGAAGAAATATCAGCAGAAAAGTATGAAACGGACACCCTGTGTTTCTAGTTTTTAGCACATAACTTTTTTATTTATTAACCGATTTTGCCCATTTTCAATCCCAAAAAACCTTATATAAGAAAAATATTTGTGCCAAATTTCTTCCCCCTACGTTGTCCCGTTCGAGCCCTATCCTGCTTTCAACAGACGGACGGACGGACATAGCTAGATCGATTCAGAATCTAACCAGGACCCAGAAAATATATACTTTATGGGGTCTTAAATGATTCCTTCGACATGTTACACACGGAATGACAAAATTAGTATACCCCCCATCTTTTTGATGGTGGGTATAATAACGATGACAACTATGTTATTTAATTAGACAATAGTCTTTAAATAGTTGAAATAAATCGAACTATTGAGTTTGAATGAAAAAATTAGTGCCTTAAAATGATTGCTTTATAACTTTTTATGTACATTGAAAATGAAATACATTTACCATTATTTATCCTGATATAGATCCAGGCAAATTTTGTGTTGTGTTGTCATTGGAAGGAAGTAAGGACTGCGCACGAAAAAATCCGTGCATGCAAATCTGCTTATAGAAACTAAACCAATGGTGACATTAAAGTGACATTCTTATTAATCACTATTATGTTCAAGTTCCAAACATAAAATAATAAATTAGTTCCTGTTGGTTTTCAAGGAAATATCTGACATTTTCCAGAATTATTTTAATTAAAGGTTTTATTGTGTTTCGGTCACTTTTTTGCTCGAATAAGTCCACTTGTTTATAAACTCCGTTTCATTCCAAGCAGAGCTTTTAATACCCTTTAAATTATTTTTTACTACAGCCCAATATCTTTCAACTGCAACGAGTTTCGGGCAATTTGATGGATTAGCCTCTTTCGGTACAAACTCTTACAATTACTTTGTTACAACTCCATTGTTCTGTTGTTGTAATGAGAAGAAGCGGGAATAGGCCAGAAAACAGCGGATACACTGTATTTTCTTAGGAAAGGGAGAAGTCTTTTCCAAAGGCACTCATTCACGTATATTTCTGTGTTAATGCAACCATTTTTTAAGAATGAAGTACTTCATTCCGACATATACATATGACTTCCCAAATCAAAAACTTTATTGGGAATCTTAATTTCTTTGATGCACGAAATTTTTCTGCCATAATCTTTCTAGCATCTGGGACATAGAATTTCTGGCTAGGAAGTTGAAAAAAGTCACCCTGTACGAACGTTTTATCGTCTATTATACAGAAATAAAATTTCTGTAAAAATTAGTCTGAAGTACTTTCATGTTATTTTTTACCTCCAAATTCTTGTTTGCGTTTCTATTAGGATTTATTTCTTACTTTATACGTCTTCAGGCTAGATTTCCTTTTTAATTTTCTGATAAAGATTCAAAGCAATTAATTTTTTGTGACACTTTTCTTCCAGAGATGAGGTGATTTTCCCTCATTAGATGGCGAATGTAAGATTTCATAAAAAATTTGAATTATGTGTTTTCGTGTTTTTGTTCAATTTCCATTTAAAGAAAAACTAGTTTTGCTATAACCATGAAACTTAGCACATGGCTAGTGAGCATAATTGATAATACAAACCAGTTAACAGAATTATTAATTTTTCACCACATTATTTTTTTAACCCATGGTTGTCATTGGTAGGATATTATTCTTTTATACTTCTTGTTCATCGTTTTTGAAGCACTTTTCTTAAAACTTTCTTTCATAAAAGAAATAACACCATATATTGGTTTAATTTTTACAACTAGAATTTTATGTATTAGATTTTTGGTTCTCTCTTTTTAGTATTTCAATCACAAAATTAATTTTATTTATTATTATTTTTTTTTTTTCGAGAAGACATATTTTCAAATACCAGGATTAGAAATAAAGTATTAAAGAAAGGTAATGAATTAAAACATATTTAAAAACAAAGTCTATTTTAAATTAAAAAATATATGTACATTAGGGTGGCCCTCTTTTATATGGAGGAATATAAAGGTTTTTAAATTGTCATTCTCACCCCCTAAAAATGTTCGAATAGACCATTTCGAAAATTATAGGTGGCTCAAAGCGATGAAATATCAAAAATTTTAGTTTTTTTGATCTGTTCAACCATAAATAATTCATTAGAACTTAAATTTTCCTTGGTTTCATCTTTTTGAATTCCTCAGTTTATTACCTTTCTAAAATTACCAAAATTAAGCAAAATTTAACAACTAATAATATCATAGTTATTAAAATCAATTTACGTAAATGCGTCATTTTCGACCAAATACACCCAGTAAAACAAGATTTCACCCAAAACTATAGGGAGAGAAACGAAATTCGGCATATGGTTTTGTCTGGGTATCTTATATGTCATGTCAAAATTTTTCGGTAATCACTTGTGATCTTCTAAAGATATTCACGATCAAAATTCACAACAATCTCTTGTTTTGCATATATGTTGGATAATAAAATTATTTACAGGATATATAAAATGTCATTAGGAAACTACATGTCAAGTTTCGTTTCTCTCCTTCAAATACTGGTTGAAATTATATTTTTCAACCAGTATTTTATTTTTCGTATGAGGGCCACCCTAATATACATACCTATATAACTTCTCTAAAGTTGTAATGTGAAATTAAAAACTTAAATTTTGAAATTATTAACACCAAAATTTATTATTTTTTCAGAGTAAAACTTACATGCGTAAAAATTTCGGCTTTTGTTAAAAAAATCGCAAAAAAAAAAAAATATTTTCTTCATAAGAAATTAAAATGACTGAAAACCGGTTAACCGGTTTTTTCAAAAGTCCAAAACCGATCAACCGGTTTTTTCTAAAATTTGATTTTTCGGTTAAACCGAAAACAGGTTTTCAAAAAAGGTCGGTTTTTTGGATACTCTAAACGGTATACTTAAAGGTGGGGGTCCGATAATTTTTTCTGTGCGTTACAAACATCAGCACAAACGCATTATCGTAGCTCTTTATCTTCTTGCTACAGGTTTACCGATCTTCCTACAGGTCTACCGAGGTGATGACAGAGACAGACCGGTACAAAATTATGAAAATCAATCTCCAGAATCAATGTCTTGTGAGGAGACTACTAGTTCTCTTGCTCAAGAGGACACTCATTCAAACTCCGAGTTTGTGGGTGAATTTTTTGAGCGAGTGGACGAAGTAGTTGACGAGGACGCCCTCTTGGAATCAGACCAAAATGACGTCAACGACACAATCATCCCAATAGACACACATGGTGAAGATAACGCAAGTTAATCTTCACCATTCAAAAGCAGCTTCAGCTGCGTTGCTCCTCCGAATGGTAGAAAAAGGAGAGGAGCTAGTACTAGTCCAAGATCGTTGGAGACAGAATTTGCGGACTACGTGCGGATAATTTTAAGCTGGCTACACGCTACGGGGTCAGGTAGGATTCGATCTTGTATAGTAGCAAGCAAGAAACTCAGTATCTTCATTCTTTCTGATTTCAGTGATGAGGATACTGTATTGGCGGACTGGGAAACAAGTGCTGGTGTTGTTTATATGGCCCATGACCATATCGACGTACCACCAAATAACAAGGTTCGCGAGATAACTAAGGCGGCTAAGAAGAACAATGTACCGCTCGTAATTAGAGCTGACGCTAACGCCCGTTATGCTGTTTGGGGAAGCTCTGACACAAAAGCAAGGGTGAGTCTTTATACGATTTTATTCTTTGTAGTAGTTTAGATATTCTGATTATTGGTAAGGAACTAACCTTTGTAGTAGCTAATAGAAGGGAAGTTCTCGATATAACGCTAGTTAGTACTAGGCACTCTCATATGATCAGGGACTTTAGAGTCTCTAATGAATGCACCTTCCTGATCACTTATACATTGACTTCAATATTGAAGTCGGTTTACCCAGGGTTAAGCCCTTTCAGAATAGGAGGACAAATTGGACAGAACAACATAATATTCTGTCCCAACTCCTCCCTAATCTCCCAACCATCAACGGTTGCGAGGACATTGAATCCTGTGTTGAAACGCTGACAAACGCATTTAATACAGCGACTTCCTTTGCATGCAGACCTAAAATCTTCAAAGGCAGGAGTAAACCACACTGGTGGAACTCCGAGATTGGCGAGACTCGTAAAGAATGTCGCCGTTTATTTAATGAGGCAAAAAGACTAGGTAACTGGTCTACCTATAAATCCACAGTAAATAAGTTAACAAACGCAAAACGCAAATCCAGGAAGGCTTTCTGTAGCGGCGTAGAAGGTCACTCTGAGACTATTCGTCTTCATAAAATTCTGGCATCATCACCTGCTGTCCTAAGTTTCATTTAGAAATCCTGTGGCAGTTGGACAACAAGCGGCCAAGAGACCTTGGATGTCTTAATGGATGCGCACTTCCCCGGCAGTCTCTCTTTAACGGAGTATTCTGCTGTATCTTCAGCAGCCCTACATGACGTTCCCTTTCCTATAAAGGATAGTGAACGAGGATGGGCTCTGAGAAGTATTGCCTCATTTAAATCCCTGGGCCTGGATGGCATTATACTTGCTGATTTCCAATGTAATGTGGATATAATAGTTCCCTAGCTAATTTGGATATACTCAGCATACCTATCATGTTCTTATATCCCTCAGTCATGGACTTTATCCCAAAAGGGGGGAGGACCTCTCACACGAGACCGATAGACTTCAGACCTATCAGTCTGTCGTCCTTCCTCTTGAAAACACTGGAAAGGTTGATTGATCTTCATCTCCGTACTGCAATCAACCCTAACGTCTCAACATGCCTATATGAATGGTAGATCTGTTGAGACTGCATTACACTTACTTGTAGAGCATATAGAAAACGCTCTTGAGCATAAGGAGTTTGCATTAGTTGCCTTCCTCAACATAGAGGGGACTTTTAATAATGTAACAACGGAGACTATTAAATTGTCTCTTAAAAGACTGAATATCAAACAGTCGTTAATTAGCCTCATATGGAGACTTCTAACGAATAGAGTTATAATATCCAATATGGGAATTTCATTAAAATATTCTTATTTCTAAGTGATTTTTTAGTGTTGCAACTCAATTCCGGGGGACATTTGTATGGGGGGTAGCTGAAATAATGGACCGATTATTAGGCTTCGTCCTTGTATCATAAGAGTCCAACCTGCCAAATTTCATTGAATTATCTTCAAAATTGCGACCTGTACTTTGTGCACAAGGTTTACAGTTAATATAGTTAATCGTGGACCGATCGTCATAAAATTTGGTACAAAGATTGATACTTATACAAAACATATTTGTACCGAATTTCATTAAAATATTCTTATTTCTAAGTGATTTTTTAGTGTTGCAACTCAATTCCGGGGGACATTTGTATGGGGGGTAGCTGAAATAATGGACCGATTATATCCAATTTCATTAGGCTTCGTCCTTGTATCATAAGGTAGCTGAAATAATGGACCGATTATATCCAATTTCATTAGGCTTCGTCCTTGTATCATAAGAGTCCAACCTGCCAAATTTCATTGAATTATCTTCAAAATTGCGACCTGTACTTTGTGCACAAGGTTTACATGGACGAGAAAAAAAGGTGTATATGCGTTACAAACATCAGCGCAAACGCATAATACCCCAACCACCTATGGTGGTGTAGGGTATTAATATTTACTAAAGAATTTCTTTTTAAAATAAAGAAAGCGATCATTTTACATTTTAAGACGAGAAAAGTACAGTCGGTCAAGACCGACCATATGATACCCTACACCATTCCGATCCAAAAAATATTATTTTTTCTTATATAAACCTTATTTGTGTTATATAATAATACAAGACTTCTGTCAGAGTAGGCATGTTAATGTAATTTCCGGAAGAGAGGTTTATATTATATCTTAATCAAATTTGGCACTAAGGTTAACACTTTTGTCAAAATAACTGTTTGTACCAAATTTCATCAAGAAATCTTTAAAATTGTGACCTGTACTTTGTTCACAATGTTTACATAGTTTTTTTCGAAACCGGTTTTTTATAGGCGGTTAACCGGTTTTATAAAAACCCTATTTTATTTAACATTTTACTTAATTTTACTCAGAAAAACAGTAAAAAAATAATAAAAAGCGCAACAAGCGCGAATGTTATATTCGGCTCGGCTGAATCTATATACCCACTATCAACTTTTTCAAATTTTACGTTATATGGGAAGTAGGCGGTAAAGTGTGTGGACCACGCACATTTTTTGTTTCCGAGTTTATATCGAAGAAATATCAGCAGAAAAGTATGAAACGGACACCCTGTGTTTCTAGTTTTTAGCACATAACTTTTTTATTTATTAACCGATTTTGCCCATTTTCAATCCCAAAAAACCTTATATAAGAAAAATATTTGTGCCAAATTTCTTCCCCCTACGTTGTCCCGTTCGAGCCCTATCCTGCTTTCAACAGACGGACGGACGGACATAGCTAGATCGATTCAGAATCTAACCAGGACCCAGAAAATATATACTTTATGGGGTCTTAAATGATTCCTTCGACATGTTACACACGGAATGACAAAATTAGTATACCCCCCATCTTTTTGATGGTGGGTATAATAACGATGACAACTATGTTATTTAATTAGACAATAGTCTTTAAATAGTTGAAATAAATCGAACTATTGAGTTTGAATGAAAAAATTAGTGCCTTAAAATGATTGCTTTATAACTTTTTATGTACATTGAAAATGAAATACATTTACCATTATTTATCCTGATATAGATCCAGGCAAATTTTGTGTTGTGTTGTCATTGGAAGGAAGTAAGGACTGCGCACGAAAAAATCCGTGCATGCAAATCTGCTTATAGAAACTAAACCAATGGTGACATTAAAGTGACATTCTTATTAATCACTATTATGTTCAAGTTCCAAACATAAAATAATAAATTAGTTCCTGTTGGTTTTCAAGGAAATATCTGACATTTTCCAGAATTATTTTAATTAAAGGTTTTATTGTGTTTCGGTCACTTTTTTGCTCGAATAAGTCCACTTGTTTATAAACTCCGTTTCATTCCAAGCAGAGCTTTTAATACCCTTTAAATTATTTTTTACTACAGCCCAATATCTTTCAACTGCAACGAGTTTCGGGCAATTTGATGGATTAGCCTCTTTCGGTACAAACTCTTACAATTACTTTGTTACAACTCCATTGTTCTGTTGTTGTAATGAGAAGAAGCGGGAATAGGCCAGAAAACAGCGGATACACTGTATTTTCTTAGGAAAGGGAGAAGTCTTTTCCAAAGGCACTCATTCACGTATATTTCTGTGTTAATGCAACCATTTTTTAAGAATGAAGTACTTCATTCCGACATATACATATGACTTCCCAAATCAAAAACTTTATTGGGAATCTTAATTTCTTTGATGCACGAAATTTTTCTGCCATAATCTTTCTAGCATCTGGGACATAGAATTTCTGGCTAGGAAGTTGAAAAAAGTCACCCTGTACGAACGTTTTATCGTCTATTATACAGAAATAAAATTTCTGTAAAAATTCGTCTGAAGTACTTTCATGTTATTTTTTACCTCCAAATTCTTGTTTGCGTTTCTATTAGGATTTATTTCTTACTTTATACGTCTTCAGGCTAGATTTCCTTTTTAATTTTCTGATAAAGATTCAAAGCAATTAATTTTTTGTGACACTTTTCTTCCAGAGATGAGGTGATTTTCCCTCATTAGATGGCGAATGTAAGATTTCATAAAAAATTTGAATTATGTGTTTTCGTGTTTTTGTTCAATTTCCATTTAAAGAAAAACTAGTTTTGCTATAACCATGAAACTTAGCACATGGCTAGTGAGCATAATTGATAATACAAACCAGTTAACAGAATTATTAATTTTTCACCACATTATTTTTTTAACCCATGGTTGTCATTGGTAGGATATTATTCTTTTATACTTCTTGTTCATCGTTTTTGAAGCACTTTTCTTAAAACTTTCTTTCATAAAAGAAATAACACCATATATTGGTTTAATTTTTACAACTAGAATTTTATGTATTAGATTTTTGGTTCTCTCTTTTTAGTATTTCAATCACAAAATTAATTTTATTTATTATTATTTTTTTTTTTTTTTGTTGAGAAGACATATTTTCAAATACCAGGATTAGAAATAAAGTATTAAAGAAAGGTAATGAATTAAAACATATTTAAAAACAAAGTCTATTTTAAATTAAAAAATATATGTACATTAGGGTGGCCCTCTTTTATATGGAGGAATATAAAGGTTTTTAAATTGTCATTCTCACCCCCTAAAAATGTTCGAATAGACCATTTCGAAAATTATAGGTGGCTCAAAGCGATGAAATATCAAAAATTTTAGTTTTTTTGATCTGTTCAACCATAAATAATTCATTAGAACTTAAATTTTCCTTGGTTTCATCTTTTTGAATTCCTCAGTTTATTACCTTTCTAAAATTACCAAAATTAAGCAAAATTTAACAACTAATAATATCATAGTTATTAAAATCAATTTACGTAAATGCGTCATTTTCGACCAAATACACCCAGTAAAACAAGATTTCACCCAAAACTATAGGGAGAGAAACGAAATTCGGCATATGGTTTTGTCTGGGTATCTTATATGTCATGTCAAAATTTTTCGGTAATCACTTGTGATCTTCTAAAGATATTCACGATCAAAATTCACAACAATCTCTTGTTTTGCATATATGTTGGATAATAAAATTATTTACAGGATATATAAAATGTCATTAGGAAACTACATGTCAAGTTTCGTTTCTCTCCTTCAAATACTGGTTGAAATTATATTTTTCAACCAGTATTTTATTTTTCGTATGAGGGCCACCCTAATATACATACCTATATAACTTCTCTAAAGTTGTAATGTGAAATTAAAAACTTAAATTTTGAAATTATTCACACCAAAATTTATTATTTTTTCAGAGTAAAACTTACATGCGTAAAAATTTCGGCTTTTGTTAAAAAAATCGCAAAAAAAAATATTTTCTTCATAAGAAATTAAAATGACTGAAAACCGGTTAACCGGTTTTTTCAAAAGTCCAAAACCGATCAACCGGTTTTTTCTAAAATTTGATTTTTCGGTTAAACCGAAAACAGGTTTTCAAAAAAGGTCGGTTTTTTGGATACTCTAAACGGTATACTTAAAAGTGGGGGTCCGATAATTTTTTCTGTGCGTTACAAACATCAGCACAAACGCATTATCGTAGCTCTTTATCTTCTTGCTACAGGTTTACCGATCTTCCTACAGGTCTACCGAGGTGATGACAGAGACAGACCGGTACAAAATTATGAAAATCAATCTCTAGAATCAATGTCTTGTGAGGAGACTACTAGTTCTCTTGCTCAAGAGGACACTCATTCAAACTCCGAGTTTGTGGGTGAATTTTTTGAGCGAGTGGACGAAGTAGTTGACGAGGACGCCCTCTTGGAATCAGACCAAAATGACGTCAACGACACAATCATCCCAATAGACACACATGGTGAAGATAACGCAAGTTAATCTTCACCATTCAAAAGCAGCTTCAGCTGCGTTGCTCCTCCGAATGGTAGAAAAAGGAGAGGAGCTAGTACTAGTCCAAGATCGTTGGAGACAGAATTTGCGGACTACGTGCGGATAATTTTAAGCTGGCTACACGCTACGGGGTCAGGTAGGATTCGATCTT
The DNA here is from genome assembly GCA_951394005.1 of Protophormia terraenovae. NCBI lineage: Eukaryota > Metazoa > Arthropoda > Insecta > Diptera > Calliphoridae > Protophormia > Protophormia terraenovae. The sequence goes on along the minus strand of OX596073.1, from coordinate 94,121,715 downwards.
GTATAGTAGCAAGCAAGAAACTCAGTATCTTCATTCTTTCTGATTTCAGTGATGAGGATACTGTATTGGCGGACTGGGAAACAAGTGCTGGTGTTGTTTATATGGCCCATGACCATATCGACGTACCACCAAATAACAAGGTTCCCGAGATAACTAAGGCGGCTAAGAAGAACAATGTACCGCTCGTAATTAGAGCTGACGCTAACGCCCATTATGCTGTTTGGGGAAGCTCTGACACAAAAGCAAGGGTGAGTCTTTATACGATTTTATTCTTTGTAGTAGTTTAGATATTCTGATTATTGGTAAGGAACTAATCTTTGTAGTAGCTAATAGAAGGGAAGTTCTCGATATAACGCTAGTTAGTACTAGGCACTCTCATATGATCAGGGACTTTAGAGTCTCTAATGAATGCACCTTCCTGATCACTTATACATTGACTTCAATATTGAAGTCGGTTTACCCAGGGTTAAGCCCTTTCAGAATAGGAGGACAAATTGGACAGAACAACATAATATTCTGTCCCAACTCCTCCCTAATCTCCCAACCATCAACGGTTGCGAGGACATTGAATCCTGTGTTGAAACGCTGACAAACGCATTTAATACAGCGACTTCCTTTGCATGCAGACCTAAAATCTTCAAAGGCAGGAGTAAACCACACTGGTGGAACTCCGAGATTGGCGAGACTCGTAAAGAATGTCGCCGTTTATTTAATGAGGCAAAAAGACTAGGTAACTGGTCTACCTATAAATCCACAGTAAATAAGTTAACAAACGCAAAACGCAAATCCAGGAAGGCTTTCTGTAGCGGCGTAGAAGGTCACTCTGAGACTATTCGTCTTCATAAAATTCTGGCATCATCACCTGCTGTCCTAAGTTTCATTTAGAAATCCTGTGGCAGTTGGACAACAAGCGGCCAAGAGACCTTGGATGTCTTAATGGATGCGCACTTCCCCGGCAGTCTCTCTTTAACGGAGTATTCTGCTGTATCTTCAGCAGCCCTACATGACGTTCCCTTTCCTATAAAGGATAGTGAACGAGGATGGGCTCTGAGAAGTATTGCCTCATTTAAATCCCTGGGCCTGGATGGCATTATACTTGCTGATTTCCAATGTAATGTGGATATAATAGTTCCCTAGCTGATTTGGATATACTCAGCATACCTATCATGTTCTTATATCCCTCAGTCATGGACTTTATCCCAAAAGGGGGGAGGACCTCTCACACGAGACCGATAGACTTCAGACCTATCAGTCTGTCGTCCTTCCTCTTGAAAACACTGGAAAGGTTGATTGATCTTCATCTCCGTACTGCAATCAACCCTAACCTATTATCAGCGTCTCAACATGCCTATATGAATGGTAGATCTGTTGAGACTGCATTACACTTACTTGTAGAGCATATAGAAAACGCTCTTGAGCATAAGGAGTTTGCATTAGTTGCCTTCCTCAACATAGAGGGGACTTTTAATAATGTAACAACGGAGACTATTAAATTGTCTCTTAAAAGACTGAATATCAAACAGTCGTTAATTAGCCTCATATGGAGACTTCTAACGAATAGAGTTATAATATCCAATATGGGAGCATCTACCATATACAGGGTAGAAGAAGAGATATAACTCCTTCGCAAGGAGGAGTTATATCTCCTCTTCTTTGGAATATCGCCGTGAACCCACTACTCAGGGAACTGAAGTTTAAGACTGTCGCTTATGTGGACGATGTTGCGGTGGCTGTATCTGGGAAATATTTGGATACTATGTCTCCACGCCCACAAACTACTCTGGGTCTACTTAGTATGTGGAGCATAACTAGTGGCCTTAGTGTGAATCCAGGAAAAACGGAACTTGTTCTCTACTCTAGAAGATATATCTTTCCCATTACCACGCCTAAATGGTGTTGAATTGAAGGTGTCAGATAGGGCGAAGTATCTAAGGATTATACTGAATTCCAAACTATCCTGGCTCCAGAATACAAGGGCTAGAGCCTCAAAGGCCGGAATTGCCCTATATATATGTAGGAAAGCTATTGGGAAATCTTGGGGAATAAATCCCAAGAACACAAAATGGCTCTTCGACATGGTGATAAAGCCCATACTTATGTATGGAGCGTTAGTATGGTGGAAGGCTATGGAGAAATCCACCTTTTTCGGAATCTTTGAAAGGATTCTGCGTAGTTCGGCACTGCTCATTACAGGCGCGTTACGTTCAACTCCATCTAAAGCCCTATTCGTTCTAATGAACTGGCTACCGGTGGACCTTATGGCCAAACAGATCGCCATCATGTCGGCGACTAGGCTCAAAACTATAGGTGCATGGACTGATAGAGGATACGGCCATGCAACCGTTTTAGGGTTGCTTGACGACATTCCTCGCAATATTGACTATTGCACTCCTATACCTTTTCTTGACAGAGGTTTCTCAGTATCAATTTCGACTGCTCCTGTACTAAGAGACAGCTCAGTGGAGGTTTACACTGATGGATCGAAATCTGTTGATGGGGTTGGGGGTGTCTTCATTCCCGAATATAGGAAAAGTATTTCCTTTAAATTGCCGGATCACTGCAGCATTCTTCAAGCAGAGATCTCGGCCATAAAAAGAGCGGTATACTGGTTGATGTACTATAGGGTATTCGGTGTGGATATCCAAATCTGTACGGACAGTCAAGCTGCGATTAAATCGCTCTCGGGTGTCTTTTCGACGTCCAATCTGGTACACGCTTTCCTCCTGCAGATCTACAATATTGCGGAATCTATCGAGGATTGCACATGATAGATAGTCGAACCTGACCACATGTTCTACCTCGAGGCAAATATGGCCCCATTATGATGGACTTCGGTCAAACCTCATCCTGAGACTACCAAGGCATCGGTTACGTATTTTGATATCCGTTGTCACAGGACACTGGATTGCTGGTGCGCATGCGAGGAGATTATAGCTCCCTTTTGACGACTTCTGTCGAAGTTGCTTTGATGAGGAAGAGGAGGAGACAGTGGAGCACTTCTTATGTAACTGTGACTCTCACTGAAATAAGGACAGCTAAATTTGGCAGTCCGATTGTGCATGTGCTGTCGGTTCTCTCTGATATTGACATCAGAGCGATCAATTTCTTCATACATGCGTCTGGTTGGTTCGACTCGAACGTAGTTTCGGACATGTGAGATAATATCATATGCTCCCTTAGGGTATCAAAACGGGACCAAACTGGACCATAGTTTAGGTTTAGAAGAGGACCACACGGAATCGTGTGTAATCACAAAACCATATTTGTTGATCCAGAGTGAATCCTCGAAGTTCCTCATCAGCACGTTTAGAACCAGCAGCATATTACAGCACTGCTTCACGTTCTCTAGTTAGTCCATTTTATAGTATTATATTCTATCCACTTGCGTCTCAATGTTTCGTACACATAGTCCAGTTAATTTCACAAATTTTAGCATCTTCATTGGATTCGTTCCTCTCAGTTCCTCTAAATTCTGAAAGAAATAGGAATCAAAACATTTAAATCTGTAACGTGATAATGCAACACATTGGCAAAGGTAGTGGAATATATCCTCCTCTGCATCATTACACCATCTACATATACTCACTGTGACCAATTTTGTGCAGGAAATACCTTAGTTCATTATGTCCCGTAACGTGGTGAGTTTCGCCAAATCTCGTCTGATTTACTATTGAATTCCCCCCGTATCCTAAGATAGATTGAGTTCAAACCCGGATAGACGCTTTCGCAAGCTGTGCTTACATCCATATTTGCTCCTGCTCGTGCCAACTCGTCAGCATATTCGTTTCCTTGTATATTATTATGACCCGGTACACAGCACAGTTTCAATGAGTGTTATTCGTTGAGAACCTGAAGCTCTCGGCTACAACGGCTGAATACCTTTGATCTAATATTCCTATTACAGAGTGCCTTTATCGTAGCTTGACTATCAATGTATATTGTGATACCGCTTGTAAATATCGGTTTCATAGATATAAGTCTGGCTGCCTCATACACGGCAAAAACCTCTGCTTGAAAGATACTACATGCATCATAAAGTCTAGCGCTGTAGTTAATATCCAATTTTTCACAGAAAACACCACAACCTGTCCCATTTTCTTTCCTTGAGCCATCAGTGTAGACTTCAATGCCTTCAATGTTGCGGTTATTTATCTCCCAGTTTTCCCTTGATAGTATGACCGCTTTTAACTCTTTATCCCATTCGATTTGAGTAGATAAGTAGTCAGTAGCAATATTCATATATTGTGATCCACCAATTAATGTTGAGTGTCCAAAGTTTCTAATAATCAGTTGTCCAGTTTGGCCCAGCCTTACTTGTGTTCTCAGGGCATGTTCTTTAATATATTACATAGCGGGTCTATGTCCAGTATTCTGCACATAGCCTCAGTTGCAGTTGATCTTCGGGCCCCAGATATGCATAGTGCAGCTACTCTGTTTACTCGCTCAATAACTGACGAGTGTGTGCGCGTATCCATTATTGTTCACCAGGTCAAGGCTCCATGGGCCAGTAAAGGTCTGACAATGGCCTTGTAAATCCAAAATATCAGGCGTGGTTTCAGTCCCCATGATTTACTTATGAGTTTCTGGCACGTGTACATAGCTGCATAAGCTTTCTTTACTCTTTCCCTTAGATTTGGTAAACATTTTAATTTTCGATCGAAAATTACACCTAGAAATTTCGCCTCACTTGAAAGATGTAAGGTTCTTCCTCCAAGTTTTGGGTAGTTAAAGGAAGCTATTCTTCTCCTTGTAAAGAGAACCATTTCTGTTTTTGATGGGTTAATGCCAAGTCCGCATCTTGTAGCCCATTCAAGCAGTTTCCCCAAAGCACATTCCATCACCTCAGCAAGTGTATTCGGAAATTGACTTCTTATCAATATAACAACATCATCTGCACATGCGATTATTCCAATACCTATTTTATTCAGCTCCACTAGTATTTGGTTTAGTACAAGAATCCATAGTGTAGGTGAAATTACACCTCCTTGAGGTGTTCCCCTCCTGGCGTTTCATAGTGGGGTCAAATGCAAATTTTTTGGTAATAAATCTGTATCTCCTAAACTACTGGTTGAATTAAATTGAAATGTATGGAAGAGTTGCAGAGGAGGATCATCTTGTAGTCACCCTGTGATAACACAAGAAAATCTACAGGGTGTCAAAATTGACTACCTCGAGTATGTAAAAGTTTCAAAAAATCGTAACTTATACAAATGAAGTCCGATTTTAAAGATTTTTATATTTCTGTAAAGTGCTTGGTAAGATAAAGAAAAAATAAAATTACTCACCCAAGTTATCTATTACAGATAAAAAGATATTTACACTTGAATTTTTGATTTTTTGCCTCGACTTTCTTTCGTTTTTCGGGAATAAGTCCTGAGGTATATGAGGTAAATATTTTTTAAAAATATTTTATAGTTTACTATATTTCAAAATAACATGCTGAAAGAACTTTTGGATTATCTCAATGCATCTAGACGTGAAAAATATTCAAAGTCAGCACTCTGAAATTGGTAGGAAAAATTGCTATTTTTTACAAAAATATAGTACAATTCTTTCAATTTTTTCTCAAAGTTCCGTTAAAGAAAAAATGTTTTCTTTGTATATTTCAAAAGACGAGGCTTCATAAATGGCTAACGTAGAAATTATGAACTGATTTAGGCTTGCACCCTACATTAGGCATTGGTCGAAAATGGTGAATTTTGGAAAAAGTTAAATTTTTATCGATTAATAAAAAAATGTCACGCGAGCTTTTTTAAATTTATTGACGATATTTCATCAAAAAATAGATTTAGAACGATTTGACACTAAACTGCTTCCCGCCCGGCCAAAAACTAATGCAGGAGAGCAGATTTCATGAAAAAAGTAAATTTTTTTTAACGACTTTTCTTAACTGAATAAGATATCATATTAACATGACATTTTTGCCATTATTTCTTATGTAGTATATAAAATACATATCTTCCACTCCTGCAAAAATCATTAAAAAAGCTTTACAAATAAATTTTTACCAAGCACTTTACAGAAATATAAAAATCTTTAAAATCGGACTTCATTTGTATAAGTTACGATTTTTTTAAACTTTTACATCCTCGAGGTAGTCAATTTTGACACCCTGTAGATTTTCTTGTGTTATCACAGGGTGACTACAAGATGATTTTTCTCAAAGCTTAGGTCCTCCCCTGCAACTCTTCCATACATTTCAATTTAATTCAACCAGTAGTTTCGGAGATACAGATTTATTACCAAACAATTTGCGTTTGACCCCACTGTGCGTTTGCTTCTATAACTTTACCCCCTAACTCAGTCTGAATTAGTCGCTTTATATGTCACAGCAGCATTACATATCAAGCCACTTAAGCCAAGTCCCAGAAAATACATTTAATAATACTAATGCATATGAATTTGGATTATCACCGCTACATAGAAGAATATGATTCATGGAACACATACTAAAAATCAGTTATGATTTGGATTTTAAACCTTCAGGATTAATAAGAAGTTTAAGAAAGAAACAAGAATCAGGCAATACGAATAATGGGAACACAGCAAGAAGGTTCTTTTCAGATCCTGAAAAAGCATCTGGAATAACAAGTGTTGATATAAATCTTATCTCAAGATTTAAAACAATTATCGATGTGCTTGTGTGCAATGAATAAAATAATGCTAGAAAATTTGGTGATTATGCGAAGGAAACTGCAGGAATATATACAACCAAATATCCATGGAGAAATATGTATGCAACAGTTCACAAAATTCTTTATCATGGAAAAGATGTCATTATTCATCATTTAGATCTATCAGAGGAAGCCCAGGAAAAAAGAAATAAGGATTACAGATTTTATAGAGAGAACAATACCAGAAATATATCACGAAATTCTACAGATGAAGATCTGTTTAATATATTACTGGCAACGTCAGATCCACTCATCTCTAGCATTCGAAGTCAATGGAAAGTAGAACATCGGGACATCGGGATGAAGAAGCAAAAGGGCTGCTAGAGTTTTCTAACCGAATGAATATTAATTATAATTAGCTTTTATTGCTACTTAAGGAAAAAATAAAATAAACATTAAATAGCTTCTAGTTATTAAAAAAAAAAATAAACATTAACAAATCGTCATATTTTTTTTGGTCCAAAAACAACCGATCCTAGTAGAACCTCTTCTAGAATTGGTAAACTTGAAACCTGTTTACAAAATTATCCTGGGTATTATTAAAAAAAGACTTTTATCTGTTAATAACTTTTTTATAAGTAAAGCTGATTCAAAAACAAAAAATCCGCATTTTCATACTAAATGCTTAAAAAAAAATTAAAATTTCAGCTTTAGCCTTAAATTTCCCAACAACGGCTGATCCGATTTTAATGAAATTAAAACTGGAGAAAGATTCAAGAAAATGTCAGTTTTAATTTCATTAAAATATATATGTATATATATATATATATATATCTATATATATATATATATATATATATATATATATATATATATATATATATATATATATATATATATATAGCCTTAAATTTCTCAACAACGGCTGATCCGATTTTAATGAAATTAAAATATATATATATATATATATATATATATATATATATATATATATATATATATATATATAAATAAAAAAATAGAATTTGTCCTAAAGGAAATATTCCAAATGTTCCACAATTGCGACCTATTGAAACTTTTTGGGCTAATTTGAAACGAAAAGTTTATGAAAGTGGATACAGAGTCAAAAATGTTGATTCCCTAATCCGAAAATAAAAAAGGAGTTGAGAAGTATAAATATAGAAGGAATTCAGGCTTCAATGAGTAATCTTCCCAAAAAAATAAGAAAAGCAAATCGCGAAGGAGCTAATTTTTTTTGTAAATATACTTTAGTATGTAAGCTTAAATATTAATTACAATTTGAATTTTAATAATTTTTTTTTTCTACTGTTTTCGTTAATTTTACACTTGTTCGTATTTCTTTCACCATACGTTACTTCAATCTATTGGCTCAATTACCCACATTTATTATCCACCGTTTATTAATAAAACACACTTGTTTAGATTAAACAATATTTATTAATTAAATTAAATGAAACTTAACTAAATTAACAAAAACAGACGATCGCGAACATCTTTTTTCGTCCGTCTGCTGTCAACCTTAAGCAACAGAGTTGCATTTCCCACCTTTAACCCCTTGCCATCTTTTCAGATACTCCACCACTGTTGTAGTTTAAGATAACCTTCTTTCTTCCCCGTTTTAGCCTCAGTGATAATGCATTCGACACAACTCTTTACTACGCTTTGCACCTTCTCCGTCAACTTTGGTATATAGTACTGTTTTTTCACCAACTCTTGCGTTTTTGCTACACCATAGTGTCCCTGTTTGTGCGCTAACTTAATTATCTCTTCCTCCAACTGGACCGGTACCACAACCAATTCCTTAACTGGATCTCTCATTAGTATACCATTTCCCATATAATAATCTTCATAGTTAGTATATTTCAAAACTGTTCTTTTAACTTTTATCCTATCGTCATGGTTCTGCGCCTCTTTCAACCTATGCTTTAAACTGCTTTCGTCATTAAACAATACATTCGACTTAAGGCATCAACATGTTTCATACGCGTTCCTGGCCTATGTTCAATTTCGGATGAAAATTCATGTAAAAACATGGCCCAACGGGACACTCTTGGAGGGACATCCTCTTTGTTCATGGTCATTTTGAAGGCACTGCAGTCGCTTACTATCTTTAATGGTATGCCTAGTAAATAGACTCTCCATTTTTTCAACGCTTCTACAATTGCAAGCACCTCCAACTCGTAGGAGTGATATTTCACCTCATATGGTTTCGTTCTTCGACTCATAAATTGTGCATGGTGTAATTCCTTTTCCTCCAAACTCCTCTGTAAAAGCAATGCCCCGTAACCAAACTTACAAGCATCCACATGCACCTCCGTTATTGCATCAGGATCGTACAATTTCAAGACTTGTGCACTGACTAGTGCTTCCTTCAGTTCCTGACAAGCTATCAAAACTTCATCAGTCATATTAAAGAGTATGTTCTTCCTAAGCAAATCTGTTAACGGCTTGGCTTTAATAGCATAATCTTCTATAAACCTTCTAAAATATGAAGTCAAAACCAGAAATTTCTGAATTGTTTTCCGATCGTTAGGAATGGGATAATTCTTGACTCCATTGATCTTCTCATTCGAAGGTTTTATTGAACCATTCGCTATCACGTATCCCAGAAAAGTAACTTCTTCTTGTAAAATCTGACACTTCTCTCACTTTATTTGCAAACCACTGGAAGCTGCTCTCTTCAAAACTAATCTCAACTTCCTAAGGCCTTCAATCACATCCTTGGAGGGAATTACGATGTCATCCATATAAACAATAATAGTACTGTCACTAATCAAATCTCCCAAAACAGCGGAAATAAATCTCGTAAAAACAGCTGGTGAATTACTGATACCATACGGTACATATAAAAACTCATACTGCCCATTATATGTCACAATTGCAGTATATTTTCGTGATGATTCCTCTAAGGGAACATGGAAAAATCCATTTTTGAGGTCTAAAGTGGTATAAACATTTCCTTTCTGCAATTTATGTAACACCTCCTCGATCAACGGCATCGAAAAATGGTCTCTAATTATCTTTTGATTCAGCTTCCTATAATCGCAACACAACAGTCTTTTTTCGCTGTTAGGACAATAGGTGATGCGTACTCAGAAGTACTAGGTTGAATTATTTTCTCTTTTAACCACTCTTTAATCTGCTTCTCAACTATAACCGTTGATAAATTAGTATATCATCTCTCAAAATTATTTTCATCTTAACAGAGCTATCAACATTCTTCGACGGTAAATACCTATTTATCAATTCGGAAACCTGCTTTCTCATCCGTTCATCGAGATGATCCAAATCTGTTCGCACTTCCGGTTTAAACTCTTCAATATTCAAACACATACTCTCAACCTCTTCCAATAAAATATTCTTTCTGACCGGCTGCTTAAAAAATGCTTCTCTATCTTTAATAACGACCTCTGCCTTTCTCAACAGGCTATTACCTATCATCACAGAATGAAGAATATCGCGCTCTCCGACAACATAAAAAGTTATATGGAACTTCAAATTGTCAATTTCCACCGGACAATTAAAATGGCCTATCGTAACAATTTCGCTATCACCAATACCATGCAGCTTCACCTTTTCAGGAATCAAATTTATCTCACCAATAATGAACAACATATCCAACCTCATCAAGCATATGTCACAACCAGTATCAATTAGAGCAGACAAACATTTTCCTCGAATAAAAATGTCTTTAAAAATTAAACCTGGACCCTTTTTAACCATATTAGTTTGATCTCGATCCTCTTTAACAAAATTCCTCTCAGAATTTTTAGACTTACATTCAAATGATCGATGACCAAATCGCTGACATTTGAAACATTTCACCTGCTTTGCAGGACATTCTTTAGCCATATGATTCTTATCGCCACACTTGTAGCATTTTCTCTCTTTCTCATCCTTTACGTTTGCCTTCTCCATCACCGCAGACTATTTTCCTTTATTTGACGAACGAGGATTAAGTCGAACTTTCTCATATACTTTAATTTGCTTCTTAAGCTCACCTATGGTTTCAGCCTGGTGCAACACCGCCTTATTAAATCTCGAATCGGGTATGCCTTCTATATAATATTCAATAATACTTTTCTCATCTAAATCGATTCTCTTGGCAATCTCCATTATACTGTATAAGTACTCGATCATTGACTCATTCTTATTCAACCGACGACTACGTAATTGACGAATAACTTCAGCTGCTGAAAAAGCTCCACCAAATTCCTCCAGCAATAATTTCTTCAAAGTCGTCCAATCACCAACATTGTTTTGACTTCTTACAAAAAGTTTCGCAGCGCCAACCAATAATTGCTTCGCATACACCAACTTCTGCAACGAAGTCCATTTAACAATCGCAGCCATTTCCTCGAATTCGTGTAACCACTGATTAACGTCAGGTGATTTAGTACCCGAAAAAACAGATAAACTTTCCTCAACATTTTTCAAAGTGTAAAGACTTTTCTGCAAAACAACTTCTTCACTATTTGCGGTAACACCAACGCTCATCTCAGAATTGCCTCCTGTAGTGGGTAAAACCCCCTCATCATCCAAATCACTAACGTCCGAAACAACCAATCTATAATGCTCTAACAGTCGTATCTGTAAATTCCTTTTACGTCCTTGCAAACTCAAACCAAGTTCCCCTAACTTAGTCTTTAACTCTAAAACACTCATTCCTATAATTGTTGATCTGTTCATTTTGTAATGATCGACAAAATATCAATAAAATAATAAAATAATTATAATATAACAGTAAATATAAGATAAATAGTAATTAAATTCAATGTAAATTTACAGCCAAACAATAAAATCAAACAAGTGCGAATTATATTCGGCCCGGCCGAATCTATATACCCACCATCAACTTTTTAAAATTTTACGTTATATGGGAGGGGGCGGTAAACTGGGCAGTAAAGTGGGCGGACCACGCCCATTTTTTGTTTCCGAGTTTACATTGGTCCTTGAACTATTTGAACACAATTTCGTTGATTTTCACCTTATATGGGAGGTGGGCGGTAAAGTGGGCGGACCACGCCCATTTTTGGTTTCCTAGTTTATATCGATCTCCGAACTATACATACAAAATTTTATTGTCGTAAATGCTTTTGTTGAAGAAATATCAGCAAAAAAGTATGAAACGGACACCCTGTGTTTTTAGTTTTGTTGTTTAACCGATTTTGCACATTTTCAATCCCAAACAAACCTTATATAAGATAAATATTTATGCCAAATTTCGTCCCTCTACGTTGCCCCATTCGAGCCCTATCCTGCTTTCAACAGACGGACAGAGCTAGATCGACTCAGAATCGAACCAGGTCCCAGAAAATATATACTTTATGGGGTCTTAGATGATTCCTTCGCCATGTTACACACGGAATGACAAAATCAATATACCCCTCATCTTTTTGATGGTGGGTATAAAAAGACAAATAACAAATTACGTTAATTATTTCTTAAACCAAAATTAAAATTAATCCTGTAATAACCGGTGGCTAATTATAATAAAAGAATGTAATTGATATTATACAAAAACTTAAACTTTTATTTCAATTGCTTCTTTCTTTTATTTTGCAAGTCTATCAGTGATGATACTTAATAGCTGATGATCAGACAACAGTCAGTGTTGCCACAAATCCTTTACCAGAAAATTAATAAAATTTATTTCAATTTTAAATAAAATCAATTATCAATTTAAAACACAAATTAATTCAAATTAGAATATGAAATTACGTTAATTATTTCGCAAAACGTTTATAGACGTTTCTGTACTTTCATTGCACGACTTGCACTAACTATTTTATTACACACTCAGCAACAACAGAACATTTCTACACACACACAGTCTCAATTTCTATTTTTATTTTGTTTTAAAATTTTCTCTTCGACACTCAGTCGCTCTGTCTCTCACAGTTTTTTATTCTCGCCACTGAAGTACAATTTTGTTTCGACACCAGTGTTGCCAGAAAATTTTCGATGTCATCTGCTAAATTCCAAAAAATAATATGCTAAAATCTGCTAAATGCGAAGTTTTACCCACGTTTTACATTTTTTTGCTTTGCTAAAATTGAGTTTCAAATTTATTATAATAAATTGAGAGAATTGTACTGTTTATATAGCATGTATATAAACATACAGTTAGGGACAAAACTATTTGTACACCTCATATATATCGTATACCTTCACGCACATTTTCAACAGATCCGCTGTTTTTATACTTGCTTACAATGTATTGTACTGTGGAATGTTGCAAATTTACTAAATTACTTATATTCCGGAGAGATTTTCCTTTTTTATGTTCATCAATAATTAAATTTTTAATATCCAAACTCAACTCTTTTCGCTTTCCCATTTTTGATGTGCTTATTATTCAAAACGTTAAAACAAACTTCTTATTTTGTAAAATAAAACTCGATTAACGAAGAAAATATAACGGTATTTAAAAAAATCATCATACAAGAGTCCAACGTACAAATAATTGTACAAAGTACTGATGTACAAATACTTTTGTCCCAAAGATTTTTACTTAAATTGTACTTTTTTTTAACAATGTGTTATATATTAATTTATTTTTTATCAAATAATTCAATAAAAATGGACCTGAATTAAAACTACATATAATAATTTTTTATTCTTTATAAATTATTGAAGATATACGAAATGCATGGGTGTACAAATAGTTTTGTCCCTAACTGTATATCTTTTATTGATACAAATTGCACGAGATAAGGCAAAAAAAAATTATTTATGTCTTCCGATTTTGCAAATATTTGATACGTATACCCTCTATATCTTAAATATCTCCATTTTTTTTTTAAATTTTGAGAAATACTCAAATTTATTTATGATTTCCACTTTCCGAAAAGTCAAAAAAATCGGAAAGTATGTAACTTTAAACTCTCTATAAGTTGTTAACGGATTTCAATGATTTAAATTGCATATAGAAGATATTCTCAATAAATGTAGTAATTTAAAAATAATATTATAATTTAAAAACGCATTAATCATCCAAATCAAATTTGAATTTAATTTTAATATGTTGAAAAGCAATACCTTTACTATAAAATGCAAAAATAATTGTTCTGGGACAAGATGATTTACTATTTTTAATATTTTTTTAATTACCAACTAGATGTCCCCGATAATAAAATTGACATATTTAAGGAATCTCTCGTGGAATGAACGATATATTAAGAAAATATAAATATATATTTTAATATTCTTATTAAAATAACCATGTATTACAAGCAATATTTTTAAGTAAAGTTATTCTATATTACATTTTGTTAATTGAAGTTATTCTATTTTACAAGATTTGCTATAAATTTTGCTTATGGATAGTATTGTTCTCAGATGACAAATTTCATTTCAAGCATTTACAAGTTATATTAAATTTATATTAAATATTTGCGATATTTTACATTTTGTTTAATAAGATTTATAATGTCTAAATAGACCCATAAATATTGAATAAATATAATGCGCAAAAAATATTACATCAGTCTTTGAGAATTATACATATTTGGCAAGGATAGATTTTTTTCTTCACCATATATCACTAACAGGTGTAAAATTTAGGTTTAATGAACCTTAAGGATAAAACTATTAGCACCTATTTTTATACCCTTCACCACAGGTGTAAAGGGTATATATAAGTTTGTCATTCCGTTTGTAATTCCCACAATTTTCGTCGGAGAGCAAAAAAAGTTTACATTTTCGGGATCCTTGTAAGAAATGATGACGATAGGACCATGTCCGTCCGTCCGTCCGTGTGTCGGTTGAAATGGCGTTTATGAAGCCCACCGATAACTGACATACATAATATATATGTCAAACGATCGGAAATGCTTTCGAGAATTTTGCTATTGGAATTCAGCAAAATCGGTTCATACAATGCGGAGATATGTTAAAAAAACCGATTTTTAGAACCGGTTTTCAAGTTTCTGAAGCCTCTGTATATACTAGAGACTTCATTTTTACAAAGAAGTCTCGGACATTTTTTTCTGAATTTTTGTTCTGAAAAAATGAAATAAATCGGTTCAATAATAACTGAGATATCGGACAAAACGCATTTTTTATTTTTTGAAGCCCTGGTTTAAGCTATAAATTTTTATATAATTTATGGTTTAAGCACAAATATTTTTATAAAATTTCGGTTTTTTGAATCAGCAGGATCGGGTTATAAATGGCGGAGATATGATTTAAAAACCGGTTATTGGAACAGGTTTTTCAGTTTCTGAAGCCTCTACATATACCAGGTACTTTGAATTTTTGAAGAGGGCTCGGAAATTATTTTCTGAATTTTTGTTCTAAAAAAATGAAATAAATCGGTTCAGTAATAACTGAGATATCGGGGAAAACGAATTTTTTATTTTTGAAGCCCTTGTTCAAGCTACAGATTTTTATTTTTATATAGATCAGTCATAAATGTTTTTACAAAATTTCGTTTTTTTTAATAAACCAAATTCGTTCATAATCAACAGAGTTATGACCCAAAAACAAATCTGTTAAGAATATAAATACACACACAAACATGTATATTAAGCATTGTAATGACTATTAGTGACGTTTTTTTGTTTTTTGTATAGACAAGTAGTTTAGTTAGAAACAGCAGTAATATAATGAATAACAGTGTTGTTGTTGTTCTTTGTATATGCAGTCTGTAGAAAAATAAATAGATATGGAATTGTTGTTGTTTATTTTAAAAAACTACAACATATATGTTAAGAATATACATAAATACATACACAAACATGTATATTAAGCATTTTAATGACTATTAGTGACGTTTTTGCCTATAAGACAAGTAGTTTAGTTAGCAACAGAAGTAATATAATGAATGACAGTGTTGTTGTTCTTTGTATATGCAGCCAGTTTGTATATACACACATAAAAATATAAATAAATATGGAATTGTTGTTGTTGTTTATTTTTTAAAAGCAAAGCCTGCTATGATTGTTTTTTTATATATTCAAATTTTCGTAGTTTGAAAAAAATTTAGATTTATATATGTGAAAATATGAAAGCATACGTTAAGGCGAAAATTTTATTATATGGTAATATGATGTCGATAAGATAGTAAGATGGTAATATGGTGAAGGGTATCAAAGATTCGGCACAGCCGAATCTTTTTTCAATTTCATTTATTTTTAAATTATATTCGGATTTAAAAAATTAAACATGAAATAGATTTTTTAAAATCAAAGTAGTATTAGTTGGTAATTTTTTTAATTTTAAATCGTTGATCTATATTGAATTGAATTTTGTATCTAGATACGGAAACGCAGAATTTTCAACCATTCAAATTTATTTTTCAATGAAAAATTAATATATTGAAAAAATATTTGATTATTTTAAATAATATAAAAATAATACATTTAAAATTCGTCGAAGGACATAAAATATTTGCTACTTCCTCATTTTCTCCACTTGTAACGAGCTTTCCATATTATTCTGATGATTTTACTTTCGAGCAAAATTATTAGGAATATCAAAGGAACTTTCTAATTTTATAAAATACTACTAACAATTTCCGTCATCTTGTTTCGCCATTTATTTTCAACAAAATCCATAACGCTAAATAAAAGCTCCACTTCATCATTAGAAAAGGGTAAAACTAATAAAAAAATTACTTATTTAGACAATTGTTCGAATATGTCTGCACAATAACAAAAACGGTGCAGAATTTATGAACAATGTCCCATTAGTTTATATAAGATCGAAAAGTATAAACGCGCGAACAAAATGTAGAAAAATTGTAAAGGGTTAAGTAATTTGTATCCCTTTTTCTAAGTTTTTGAACTTTGAACAACATTAAACATTATAAAATTAAACCCATGGTGTAAAATTCTGCACTCTATTAGTTTCAAGTCTTGTAAGTTCAGATCTGTTACCCGTTTGTTTAAAATTGTAAATAATAAAATTAAAAAAAAAAAAAATATATATATATATTTATGCTAAGAAAACTGCTGTTAGTAGGTCGATTATGCTAAAAAGCATTTAGCAGAATTTTTCAAAATAAATATGCAATTTCCCAATCCATTTTGCCAAATCTAGCAGAAAAAATGCTAAAATGGCAACACTGTTCGACACTCAGTCAAAATTGTTTATTTCCCGAAACTCAGTCGATCTGTCTCTCACAGTTTTTTATTCTCGCCACTCAAGTATAATTTTTTTTTTCGACACTCAGTCGTCTTGACACTCAGTTAGTTTTCAATTTAGACACTCAGTCACAATTATTTACTTTTCGACACTCAGTCGGTTTGACACTTAGTCAGTTTTTTTTTTAATTAGACACTCAGTCACAATTATTTTATTCGACACTCAGTCGATTTGACACTCAGTCAGTTTTTTATTCTTCTTACACTTCTATTTTTTCCACACTTGCATTGTTCATACAAATTTAAGGGTGGGGTTTTTTTATACACTCTCTGCTTTTGTGCTTTTTATACCCTACACCACCAAAGGTGGTTGGGGCATTATGTGTTTGTGCAGAAATTGTAACGCAGAGAAAAAATCATCGGTCCCCCACCTTAAAGTATACCGTTCGACTCAGAATCACTTTCTGAGTCGATTTAACGATGTCCGTCCGTCCGTTCGTCTTGTCGGCTAGCTGGCTGTCCATGTAAAGCTTGTGCACAAAGTACAGGTCGCAATTTTGAAGATAGTTTAATGAAATTTAGTACATATGCTTTTTTCAACACAAGGACGAAGCCTATTGAATTTGGTTATGATCGGCCCATTATTTCACCTAGCCCCCATACAAATGTCCTCCCGGAATAGAGTTTTAACACTTATAGATGCCTTAAAAATAGGAATATTTTAATGAAATTTAGTACAAATAAGTTTTATATCAGCAAAAATCCGTCCATAACTGACCATAGCTCCCATATAAACTTCTCCCCCGAAAATCACTAACGTGCATAAATCCCATACAAATGTTAGTATTATGTTAATATTTAACACAAGTAAGTTGTATATAAGTAAAAACAAAATTATGTGGATCGAAATGGTGTAGGGTATCATATAGTCGGGATTGACCAACTATATCTTCTTTTCTCGTTTGTTTTATCAACAGTTTTTTTTTCCCTTATAACTTTACGAGAGCGATCGCTCACGTGCTTTTTATCTCTTTTGTTATGCTCTTGATATTAATAAAAAACACACAAAGCAAGTCAGTCTCGCACGAGCATTCAAACAAGGAGGTTGTGTTACGCTTGTTGCTTGAGATACACTCATGAAAAATGTTTCATATCAAGTAAGACTAATTTAAAGATTTTTGTTTGGTCAAAATGATTTTTTTAATTGAGAAAAAACTATTACAGTGAACTTTCGATAATGTGAACTAATTAATGTCGGGGTAGTTCATATTTTCGAATTTGTTCACATTTTCGATTGTGATTTTTTTATATATATTACTAAGTTATTCTTTCTAAAAATCATTTCTGCAAGGTATGAAAATGCAAAGATTACTAAAAAAACTTTTTGTAATTTATTTGGAACATAAAAATTTTTAAAAATCCATTTTATAAAGAGTACATACGTAGTATGTACATAAAAAACAAACAAAATATTACGGAAAAAAAATAAATAAAATTTACAATGAAAAAAGATAGGTACATACATATATAATTAAATATGGAAATAATCGGTTATTATTTTCTGTTTTTTCTTTTGTTCGACCAGCTTATTTACCGCCAATTCCCTGATTTTTTTCAATACTTTTGTTAAAATTTCGACAGCTTCTTTGGCTTTAATGTTGTTTTCAGGCGCTTCAATAAAATAGTCGTCATCATCGTCGGACTCTTCAATTAAATCATTTTCATCAAATGGCGTGACGTCCTCACAAGGATTATTGATCCAATCTCTAATGTTTACAGCAGTAAATACTTCCTGAGGGCACAATGTCTGTAGAAGATCTGCAGCAGTATTTTCAAAAGATCTAACCTCTGATTGCCACTTTTCTTTTAAAACGCTCAAAGGAACATTAAATTCAGGATCGTCTTCATCATTTACCATATTCAAAATATTTTTCCACCAGTTAGATAAAGTTTCTTTACCAACTCGGTTCTAGGATGCCTCTAGAATAGAAACTCCTTCTTTAAGTGTGATTTTTTTCATCGATTCAAGCAAATCCCCCTCTTTTGCAATAATTGTTGCCAGAAGACTGTTCCTATAATGAAGTTTGGTGATTCTAATTGCATTTTGATCCATTGGTTGGATCAGAGCCGTTACATTTGGAGGCATGAACATAGCTTCTATGGAACCATCCTCGGATTTAAGGTCGGATTCTGGTGGATGGGATGGGGCATTATCTATTAGGAGTAAAGCTTTTACTGGTAATCCTTTCTTCGTTAAAAAATCTGTCACCTTAATGAAAAATAAAACAGTAAGAATCCCAATTGAACTATTTTTACATGTTTACTTACCTCTGGCACAAAACAGTTGTGAAACCATTCTTTAAAAATGGAAGAAGTCATCCAAGCAGACTTTGAATTTCTGTAGTTTACGGGACAGATAAAATTTTTAAAAATGCGAGGATTTTTCGATTTTCCTATTACTAAAAGTTTTATTTTATGAGATCCTGACGCATTTGCACTGCATAAAAATGTTATCCTTTGCTTTTCCATTTTTGCACCTGGAGCGCTTTTCTCCAATGACGTTACATATGTCTTTTGTGGGAGAAGTTTCCAATATAGACCAGACTCATCGGCATTATACAACTGATCATTAGATAAACCCAAATCTTCTATCTCTGCTTTCAATTTAATTTTAAAAGGATTTACGAACTGAGATTGCGGAGAAAGTTTTTCACCGCTTATCTGAAGGAGCCGTATTCCGTATCTCTTTTTAAATTTTTGTAGCCACCCATCGCTAGCATTGAAGTCATTTCCGTTTTCACTTATGTTTTTGTGAATTTGTTTGGCTTTCTCTTTCAACATCAACCCACTTACAGGGAGGTTTTTATTCCGCATGCAAATAAACCACTTATAGAGCGATTTTTCCATTTTTGGAAGCTCTGAAGATCGTAATGTTTTGCGTTTTCCGGGTCCATAAAACGTATTGTTCACACATTTTAAAATATTGTCTTTTTTATTTTTTATTGAACATATCGTTGATTTTGCAACTTTATTCTTTTTACTTAACACTGTAACACTCGATCCTTTTTTTAAATATTCCAAAATTTCGCATTTTTCATTTAAGGATAAAAACTTTCGACTGTTTTTAGACATTACTAATTTTAAAAATAAATTCACGAACCTATCGCAACAAGTTACATAAAGCGACTAGCATTAAATACCTTTAAAATAATGGCATACTATGGTATTTATTAATTCGGGGATTCCCAATATTAAAAATAAATGCTTCTACAAATTAAAAAATCCCCAAAAATTAAAAAAAAAAATTGTTCACTATTTAGAGCCATTAAACTTTGTTCACTATTTAGAGCGCCCATATAAAAAACTGAGTGTTCACATTAGTGGATAGTTCATTATATTGGATGTTCACATTACCGCGAGTTCACTGTATATTTTATTACATTTTTACTAAGAAATTACGGTAATAATTAACTAAATTATTTTTTTATTATAAACCAAACATAAAAATTTTAAATAATCGTTCTTGTTGATTTGAATTTTTTTTATTTATCGATACTTTAAAATCTAAAGTCCTAAAATAATAGTTTTATATATTTTGGAAAAAATGTAAATCGCTATATTTTAATCAGAATATAAAAATAATGATTTAATAGTAATTTTTATGATAATCATTGCGATTCCTGGTTATTACTATTCATATTCTAAACTAGTAACATGTATTTCGATTTAAGTCTTAAATTCACGAAGAAAATTTCAAAATTAAATTATTATAAAAATAAAGTTATTTTTTGGTGTACAATTTCTTAATGAGAGAGTAAAACAAAACATACATAAACATAAATGTGAATGTATGAGTATGGCGATCGCTGCTTTACGAGCAAGTTTACGCTTGCTTGCTGCTAGCAACACACGAGTACACAAAATTTTCTGTACGTTACAAAATTATATACGCTCAAGTATTTTTTCTGTTGTCATCTCCTCACTCTAACAATATTTCATTAATTGATAATGCAATTTAACCAGTTTTTTCTTCTCACTCTTATGTTCGCAATCATTTTAGTTTTTCACAAATCATCTTATTTAGTTTAATTTTCTAACACTTTCACACAACTTATATTCACAAACTCTTGTCTAGGTGTTTTTTCTGTTTTATTTAAAACATCCCGGTTGAGCTCCCATATTTATGTGGGGTTTACTTCAATCTATTGGCTCAATTACCCACATTTATCATCCACCGTTTATTTATAAAACACACTTGTTTAGATTAAACATTATTTATTAATTAAATTAAATGAAAAAAATTTGAAAATTTCTTAGTCTTATAACTTTAAAGCGAAAAGTCGCAGATTAAATATTTTTGCACCATTTTTAAAAGCAGATAGTATATTTTCACTGTGTTTATAAAAAATTGATTTTTAAAACTTTTTTGAAAAAAGTCAATTTTTCGGACACTCTAATTGGAACACGATGCATGTTAAACGTGTTGAATAGTCCTCATTCTTACTAAAATTGTATGTAGAATTGATGTATAAAAGAATGTTTTTTATAAATCAATTGGATTCGTCTCTGCGCAAAATGGCGCTCAAAATGTGCGTTTTCAGCCGAAGATATGCAGGGGAAGGAGTTGGAATTTAAAAAAAAAAATACGCCATTATTTTTACTGATGCAAAAACCTTCTAAAAATGTATGATATCCAAATATCAAAAGAAATGTTTCTTTTCGAAACGAACCCTAATATATATATATATATATATATATATATATATATATATATATATATATATATATATATATATATATATATATATATATATATATATGGGCAATTATAAAAAATTTTTGATTTTAGCCCTTCAAAAAAATATAAATTTTTTTTGATGGAACATTAAAATCCTTTTGTATACATATAAAGTGACTCCAATGCATGTAGAATCAGTTCGCGTTAATTATTTCATGTGAGGGGTGCGAAAGTTGTGGCGGTTTAAACTTGAACATATAAAAATTTTTACAAACTAGAAGTTTATGTACAATTCTGGTCAAAATTACACTTAATATCAAAACCTACTGAGTTATTCAAATAAAATTTATGATATTTTCAATGTTTGGTGGTATTAGTGCAGCAAATTTTAGGGTTTCCTAGTAAATTTTTAAAAATTTTATCTTCAATAAAAATCGCGATCTTTAAAAATTTTGTGAAGAATTTTGATCGAATCTAAGTTATTTCTCCATATATTTATTGAAAATCTATTTTGTTAGATTTGATTACATAGAAATGCTTTTTAATATTATAATCCTTTTTTAACACAAGTAAATATTTTTTGGCCCATAAAATGTTTATCTATCAAAATTTTTTAATGCGCCTCCGAATTTTTAGTAAGCATAACAAACACTTACTAATTATGTCAATTATAGTTAATTTCATGCTGTCCACACGATGTGCCTTAGCAAAATGTGTTTTGACAAAAGTGTCTCGTTTTCAATTATCAACGACATTAGACTTAAATTTATGATCCCAATCAATTATATTTGTCGCCACTCGTATATCTATATATCCAATGTTTGTTTAAATTGCTATTTTCTGTATAAAAATACAAAAACAAAAAGTGCAATTTTTGCATAATTTTCAAAAAGTCCATAAAATTTTTATATTAAATTTATTTTTAATGCTCCTCCGATTTTGTTATGTAAAATGACAAAAAAATAAGTTCACGCAGTAATCCAAGCAATTCCATATGAAAATGTGAATGTGCCTCGCGAAAAACTGACTTTTTGACGAATTTTCGGTCTTGTTTTCCAAACTTTGAGACTATCTAATACGTTGACTATTTCGGGCACATCAACGGGATATAGCGCAAAATACGTACAATTACAACAAGTATCAATCCTTATCCCAAATTTTGTATTCGGTTGAGGGGCGCACAGACCGCGCCCAAAAAACTGAAAAATTTAAAAAACCGAAAAATTTCGTCATCAAAATTTTACTACCCTGTATTTAGTTGTTGAAAGTCTGCTCAACAACAAGGATGGTGCAGAATTTATGTACAAAGTCCGATTAGTTTACTTATGATAGAGTAAGATCAAAAAGTATAAACGCGCGTAAAAAAATTGTAGACGAATGGTAAAAACTTAAGTAATTTTTAGTTGTTTTACTATATTCTTGAACTTTGAACAACGCTCATGGTTAGAAAAAGAAACCTATTGTTCTAAAATTTTGCACTCTATTAGTTTCAAGTCTTCTTAGTTCAGATCTGTAACAAGCTTGTTTAAAATATCATTACCACAAAAGTTTTTAAGGATTTACTTCAGTTTCAGCCAGGTTAAAAATTGATGGTCATTGCCCATATAATATATATATATATATATATATATATATATATATATATATATATATATATATATATATATATATATATATATATATATATATATATATATATATGTGGTAAAGTAAATATTTTCGCGTTATATTTCTAAGCAAATAGTATATTTCTATTATATTTATAAAAAAAATATATTTTTAAAACTTTTTTTAAAAGTTTATTTTTGGACACCCTATTTACAACACGCTTTATTTTAAACGAATAATGCTTATTCTTACTAAAATTTAATGTTAAATCTATATATATAAAAATTAATGTGTGTTTGTTTGTATGTATGTATGTTTGTTTGAAGTCTATAGCCGCCTAAACGGCTAAACCGATTTTCTTGAATTTTTCACAGTGTGTTCCTATATGCCTGGAAGGAAAAATAGGCTACTTTTTATTTTGAAATTCCATGTGGGCGAGGTGCCACGCCCACTTACTAAATAACTATTAAAAGTAGTATATCTTGATAATACTAGAGTCCTCAAATTTTGCACGTACAACTTTGACACCTATGTGAACATTCTGGAAAAAAATAGGCGAACTAGCAATAGGGGGTGTGACACATCCCACGCCTAATATTGCTTACCAATACCAAATGCCGTAAATTTAGGAAACTATAACAGTTACATTTCCCAAATTTTGTACAATAAACTTAAGTGTCAATGTGAACATTTTGTGCAAAAATGGGTGGAAAAGAAATGGTGGGCGTGTCATCTCTGATATAAAGTTAATACCAAAATTGTTATATCTGGGAAACTATAAAAGTAGAGAGCTCAAATTTTGTACGACTAGCATTAGCTTCAATATGAATATTTTGGACAAAAATTGGTACACTAGCAATTGTGGGCGTGGCACCTCCCATATAAAGAAAATATTAAATTATCATATCTGAGAAAATATAACAGTTAGAGTTCTAAAATTTTGTCGGAGCCACTTTGGTATCAATATTAATATTTAAGAAAAATATGGGCGGACTAGAATTAGGGGGCATGGTACCTCCCATATGAATTAAATGCAAAAATTCGTATATCTGGGAAACTATTGGAGTTGGAATGCTAAAATTTTTCACAAAGAATTTTGACATCCATGAAAATATTTGTCTAATAAATCAGCGGATTATGGGAGTATGGTCCCTCCCATAAAAATTAAATACAAAAATTAGTATATCTGGGAAACTATTAGAGCTTGAATTTTCAAATTTTGCATGGGAAACATCTATCTATCTATCTATCTATCTATCTATCTATCTATCTATCTATCTATCTATCTATCTATCTATCTATCTATCTATCTATCTATCTATCTATCTATCTATCTATCTATCTATCTATCTATCTATCTATCTATCTATCTATCTATCTATCTATCTATCTATCTATCTATCTATCTATCTATCTATCTATCTATCTATCTATCTATCTATCTATCTATCTATCTATCTATCTATCTATCTATCTATCTATCTATCTATCTATCTATCTATCTATCTATCTATCTATCTATCTATCTATCTATCTATCTATCTATCTATCTATCTATCTATCTATCTATCTATCTATCTATCTATCTATCTATCTATCTATCTATCTATCTATCTATCTATCTATCTATCTATCTATCTATCTATCTATCTATCTATCTATCTATCTATCTATCTATCTATCTATCTATCTATCTATCTATCTATCTATCTATCTATCTATCTATCTATCTATCTATCTATCTATCTATCTATCTATCTATCTATCTATCTATCTATCTATCTATCTATCTATCTATCTATCTATCTATCTATCTATCTATCTATCTATCTATCTATCTATCTATCTATCTATCTATCTATCTATCTATCTATCTATCTATCTATCTATCTATCTATCTATCTATCTATCTATCTATCTATCTATCTATCTATCTATCTATCTATCTATCTATCTATCTATCTATCTATCTATCTATCTATCTATCTATCTATCTATCTATCTATCTATCTATCTATCTATCTATCTATCTATCTATCTATCTATCTATCTATCTATCTATCTATCTATCTATCTATCTATCTATCTATCTATCTATCTATCTATCTATCTATCTATCTATCTATCTATCTATCTATCTATCTATCTATCTATCTATCTATCTATCTATCTATCTATCTATCTATCTATCTATCTATCTATCTATCTATCTATCTATCTATCTATCTATCTATCTATCTATCTATCTATCTATCTATCTATCTATCTATCTATCTATCTATCTATCTATCTATCTATCTATCTATCTATCTATCTATCTATCTATCTATCTATCTATCTATCTATCTATCTATCTATCTATCTATCTATCTATCTATCTATCTATCTATCTATCTATCTATCTATCTATCTATCTATCTATCTATCTATCTATCTATCTATCTATCTATCTATCTATCTATCTATCTATCTATCTATCTATCTATCTATCTATCTATCTATCTATCTATCTATCTATCTATCTATCTATCTATCTATCTATCTATCTATCTATCTATCTATCTATCTATCTATCTATCTATCTATCTATCTATCTATCTATCTATCTATCTATCTATCTATCTATCTATCTATCTATCTATCTATCTATCTATCTATCTATCTATCTATCTATCTATCTATCTATCTATCTATCTATCTATCTATCTATCTATCTATCTATCTATCTATCTATCTATCTATCTATCTATCTATCTATCTATCTATCTATCTATCTATCTATCTATCTATCTATCTATCTATCTATCTATCTATCTATCTATCTATCTATCTATCTATCTATCTATCTATCTATCTATCTATCTATCTATCTATCTATCTATCTATCTATCTATCTATCTATCTATCTATCTATCTATCTATCTATCTATCTATCTATCTATCTATCTATCTATCTATCTATCTATCTATCTATCTATCTATCTATCTATCTATCTATCTATCTATCTATCTATCTATCTATCTATCTATCTATCTATCTATCTATCTATCTATCTATCTATCTATCTATCTATCTATCTATCTATCTATCTATCTATCTATCTATCTATCTATCTATCTATCTATCTATCTATCTATCTATCTATCTATCTATCTATCTATCTATCTATCTATCTATCTATCTATCTATCTATCTATCTATCTATCTATCTATCTATCTATCTATCTATCTATCTATCTATCTATCTATCTATCTATCTATCTATCTATCTATCTATCTATCTATCTATCTATCTATCTATCTATCTATCTATCTATCTATCTATCTATCTATCTATCTATCTATCTATCTATCTATCTATCTATCTATCTATCTATCTATCTATCTATCTATCTATCTATCTATCTATCTATCTATCTATCTATCTATCTATCTATCTATCTATCTATCTATCTATCTATCTATCTATCTATCTATCTATCTATCTATCTATCTATCTATCTATCTATCTATCTATCTATCTATCTATCTATCTATCTATCTATCTATCTATCTATCTATCTATCTATCTATCTATCTATCTATCTATCTATCTATCTATCTATCTATCTATCTATCTATCTATCTATCTATCTATCTATCTATCTATCTATCTATCTATCTATCTATCTATCTATCTATCTATCTATCTATCTATCTATCTATCTATCTATCTATCTATCTATCTATCTATCTATCTATCTATCTATCTATCTATCTATCTATCTATCTATCTATCTATCTATCTATCTATCTATCTATCTATCTATCTATCTATCTATCTATCTATCTATCTATCTATCTATCTATCTATCTATCTATCTATCTATCTATCTATCTATCTATCTATCTATCTATCTATCTATCTATCTATCTATCTATCTATCTATCTATCTATCTATCTATCTATCTATCTATCTATCTATCTATCTATCTATCTATCTATCTATCTATCTATCTATCTATCTATCTATCTATCTATCTATCTATCTATCTATCTATCTATCTATCTATCTATCTATCTATCTATCTATCTATCTATCTATCTATCTATCTATCTATCTATCTATCTATCTATCTATCTATCTATCTATCTATCTATCTATCTATCTATCTATCTATCTATCTATCTATCTATCTATCTATCTATCTATCTATCTATCTATCTATCTATCTATCTATCTATCTATCTATCTATCTATCTATCTATCTATCTATCTATCTATCTATCTATCTATCTATCTATCTATCTATCTATCTATCTATCTATCTATCTATCTATCTATCTATCTATCTATCTATCTATCTATCTATCTATCTATCTATCTATCTATCTATCTATCTATCTATCTATCTATCTATCTATCTATCTATCTATCTATCTATCTATCTATCTATCTATCTATCTATCTATCTATCTATCTATCTATCTATCTATCTATCTATCTATCTATCTATCTATCTATCTATCTATCTATCTATCTATCTATCTATCTATCTATCTATCTATCTATCTATCTATCTATCTATCTATCTATCTATCTATCTATCTATCTATCTATCTATCTATCTATCTATCTATCTATCTATCTATCTATCTATCTATCTATCTATCTATCTATCTATCTATCTATCTATCTATCTATCTATCTATCTATCTATCTATCTATCTATCTATCTATCTATCTATCTATCTATCTATCTATCTATCTATCTATCTATCTATCTATCTATCTATCTATCTATCTATCTATCTATCTATCTATCTATCTATCTATCTATCTATCTATCTATCTATCTATCTATCTATCTATCTATCTATCTATCTATCTATCTATCTATCTATCTAATTTTTAAGAAAAATGTTATATTTTAATTACTAAATTAATATATTTTTTTAAGCCTTTAATTACTATGTATTTCATTTCCGGGGGTGGCAAAGCACACCGGGTATTAGCTAGTCGATGTATAAAATAAATTTTTTTATAAATCAACTCGATTTGCCTCTGCTCAAAATGACGCTCAAAATGTGAGTTTTTAGCCGCAGATATGCAGGGGAAGGAGTTGGAAAATAAAAAAATAAAAAATTACGCCATGAAATATCTTCACTAAATCATACAATTTAAGGAAATCGTTAAGAAAATCATTCTATTTTCCTCCCCCAAAAACTTGAGCTGGATCCGTGCCTATATATATATCTATATATATATATATATATATATATATATATATATATATATATATATATTTATATATCGTCCATTCCATGAAAGAAGGGCCATGAATATTTTTAATGTATTCCGATTTTAATAATATTTGGCATACGCATACCCTATGGAGCCATTTAAATATCTCCATTTCTATTTTTTTTTAATTTTGAAAAATTCTCGATTTTGATTTTTCGAAATAAACGCAAAAGTGTATAACTTTAAACACCAATATCTCTAAAAGTTGTGAACGGATTTTAATGATTTAAATTGCATATTTAAGAAGAATATGTCCACTATAAATCTAGTAATTTAAAAATAATATTATCATTTAAAAATGCATTTATAATGCGTTTTTGGAAAATTCCTACCCTTTCAATGTTTTCTTCTTCTGATAAAAATTGCAATATAAATTGTTCTGGGACAAAATGGTTCACTATTTTAAAAACAATTTTTAAAATATTTCTTCAAATTTTTCATACAAAATTTATATTTTTTTACATTTTTGTATTTTCAATTTTTTGTCTGCATATTTTAAAATTAATTTTAATCATAATATTTCATAATTTGCAATTTGCGGTAAAAAACCTATTTGTCCCAGATAAAGTGCTAATGTTTTATATAATAAACATACAAAAGGGTAGAAATTTCTTAAAAAAGCATCCGAAAATTGCATTCTTTTCGTGAGTGCATCATTAGCAACAAAATTATTTTTGATTCATACGATATAATATTTATCGTAATAAACTTTATACTACTTTTTAAATCAATAAAATCCGACGTATACTTAAGGAGTTATAAACATTTAAAGCTACATATTACTAAAACAGTATAACCAAGAAAAGTTAAAAATCAAAATTTTTTGGAAAATTTAAACTTTTGTATGAAAAAATTAATGAAAATTTGTTTAAAAAAATATTAAAAATAGTAGATTTTCTTGTCCCAGAATAGTTATTTTAGCATTTTATAGTAAAGATATTGCTTTTCAACATATTAAAAAAAATTCAAATCGAAAGCGTAGAAATTTTTTAAAAATGCATCCAAGAATTGCATTTGCATTATGAATTCATTTTTAAATTGCAATATTATTTCTATATTACTACGTTAAAAGAGGACATATTAATCTACATGCAGTTTAAATCATTAAAATCCGTTAACAACTTTTAGAGTTATTGATGTTTAGTTACGCACTTTTCCGATTTTTTAGACTTTTCGGAAAATCAAAATCGTGAATAAATTCGCGAATTTTTTAAAATTCAAAAAAAAATAAAAATGTAGATATTTAAATGGCTCCATAGATCAAATATGAACAAAATCGGATGACTCTCCGTAAAAAAATTGGCATTTTTTATGGAATGGACGATATATAGACAGCGGCGAGCAAAAATGGATGCATGTTTTTAATTTTCGCGTTTATTATCTTGTAAAATTTTAATAGTGTGGAATATGTATTATTCTTGCTGCGGTTTTTTCTTCTAATTTTCATTACTTTAGTGTATTCAAAATAATAATACAGAAAATTTTATCAAAAAGAATATAATTAAAATAAACGTGTTTTATGTCAATTCTTCCACTTTTGCACGTTATGCTATTTTTTGCATAAAAGCAAAAAACAATACAAATTAATGCAATGTAACGTTATATATTTTTTTGTTTTCTTTTATTTACCATTCTATGCATCATTTTAATAATTAGAAGCTGTCAGTAGTGATTTGAACTTAATTATCGTCGCTATTAAGAACTGGTCTTATAATATTAATAAAATTAAAAAAATAAGTGTTGAAATTGAAAATAGAATTGTGTTTCTAACAGAAAAAGGTGAATCTGCAAGAAAAATAGCAAAATCACTACAAATATCGCACTATGCGGTTTTAAGTGTTCGAAAACAACGAAATGTGCAGCCAGTTTCTACAACTAGACGTCGACCCAGATTGCTCACCGATGTCGATTCTCGTCTTATGGATCGTCTTATGAAAAACAAGCGGCCCGGCCGAATCTATATACCCACCATCAACTATTTCAAATTTTACGTTATATGGGAGGGGGCGGTAAAGCGGGCAGTAAAGTAGGCGGACCACGACCATTTTTTGTTTCCGAGTTTACATTAGTCCTTTAACTATTTGAACACAATTTCGTTGATTTTCACCTTATATGGGAGTTGGGCGGTAAAGTGAGCGGACCACGCCCATTTTTGGTTTCCGAGTTCATATGAATCCCCGAACTATACGTACAAAATTTTGTTGTCGTACATGCTTTTATTGAAGAAATATCAGCAGAAAAGTATAAAACGGACACCCTGTGTTTCTAGTTTTTAGCCCATAACTTTTTTATTTATTAACCGATTTTCAATCCCAAACAAACCTTATATAAGACAAATATTTATGCCAAATTTCGTCCCCCTACGTTGTCCCGTTCGAGCCCTATCCTGCTTTCAACAGACGGAAGGACATAGCTAGATCGACTCAGAATCTAACTAGGACCCAGAAAATATATCGACCATTCCATGAAAGAACGCCCGAAAAAGAATATTTTTTTACTTGATGGCTTTCAATTTCGATAAAAAATTGTATACATAAACTCCATTAAGCCTTTTATCAATTTCAGTTTTCAGTTTTGTGAAATTGCAAAAACTCGCGATTTAATTCCGCTTTTTAATTTTCTCAAAAACCAAAAAAATTTCAAAAGTATGTAAATTTGAATAGCAATATCTCTGGAAAGACTTTGTGAATTTTAATGATTTAAACGGTCTTAAAATTTTGCATATGGCGGCTTTACGACGAACGTTTTTTAAAAATGCATTTTAATGCAATTGCATTTTTCAAATGCATTTTTCTTTATATATGCTATTAAAATTCTTTAATATTTTAGCATAAATGAAAAGTTTAGAATCTTTACATTAAAATAAAAGTGTCAAATTTTTGGGACGCGAAAATCTTATATGCATAATCCAATTTTTATAAAAACGTGTTTAGAATTTTTCATATAAAATTAAATTTTTTTCCTGTTTTTGAAATTTTCTTTAAAATTTGTATAAAAGTTTACAAAATATAAAAAGTATGCAATTTTAAATATTCATATCTCTTGAAGTTATTGATGGATTTTTGAAATTTAAAAAGTATTTAAAAGGCCATTGTATATTTTTTGTGTAATTTGGTCAGCATTTCAAAAACCACGTCTTCGATCCATAATATTTTAAAAATATAAATGCAGTTTTTAGATGCATTTTTGTTAGTTGCGAATTTATTAAATTTTAATTTTTCAAAAGTGTATTTAAAAATGCTTTGTTTATTATAACTTAAAACAATAAATAGTTTGATACATAAAGTTTTACTATTTTTCAGGTTTTACTATGTTGGATATTTAAGACACAAATGCACTTTTTGAATTTTTTCTTCTATTATTTTGAATTTACATCCATTTTTGACCCATTCTTTATTAAAGACATACTTTTTTTAATACACTATCTAATTCTATACTTCATTGGAAAAACAAAAAGGTATCGCTTGATAAAATCGGATAAAATTTGTGGAACCTATGAAGTTTTTAAAATGTGTACAACTCATAAAATCTTGTTGTTTTACTTTTATATGGGTTTTTCATTACATATGATGCACGAAGATTTTACGGGTTTTATAACTTTTTCAAAAATTCTTAGGTTCCAAAATTTGTATCCGATTTTATCAAGCGATACCTTTTTGTTTTTCCAATTAAGTATAGAATTAGATAGTGTATTAAAAAAAGTATGTCTTTAATAAAGAATGGGTCAAAAATAGATGTAAATTCAAAATAATAGAAGAAAAAATTCAAAAACTGCATTTGTGTCTTAAATAACCAACATAGTTTTGCTGTTAATTTAAATCCGTAAAGGATAATTTCTTGTCTTTCTAATATAGTTTAAAAAATATAATTTGGTCAATGTTATATTTTATATATAACATTTTAAGTCCGCGAAGTCCGGAAAATGGGTTTTTCGGATATAGCTTCCGATTTTAAATGTATATTTAAAATTCTAAAAATTATAAAATAATCTACTGACCATTATCTATAAACTACACTATATTATATTGAAATATTTGTATTGTTGTTAAAAAAATATTTTAAAAATCGCTCAGGTGCAAAATTGAGTACATGCGAGTTGTTTTCGATTTGCTGGATTTTTTTTAAATAATATAATAATATATTTTTTTAATAATATAATTTATAATTTAAAAATAAAAGCATCAATATTTTGAAATTATAAATTATTTGGTAAAATACTAAACATAAAATAAATAAAAGGAAAAGTTTTTCGATTTCCTTTTTATGCAATGTCAAATGCACAAATTACAAACATGTACTCATTTGTGCTCCCCACTGTATATATATATATATATATACCCACCTAATACACCCACCCTTATATACATATATATATATATATATATATATATATATATATATATATATATATATATATATATATATATATATATATATATATATATATTAGGGTGGGTCTTTTTGTAGATAGGCGTATAGCAAAAATGTAATCTACAATAAATTCTAAGAAAACTTGCCTAAGAAACTATGGCTCTAAAATCAAAACTTAGCTCCTGCCGAGAGACATGAAAATTGGGGAAAATCGTTCAATATTTTAATATAATTGCTGCTATCTTAAAAACTACTCAAGATGCAGATTCGAATTAGGTTTCAATAATAGGTAATGCGAGCACCTTCAAAATGGCATTTCACATTTTTTTATAAATAAAGGTTAAATGTCATTGGTTAAACCTTAAATCCGTATGTTAATACAGATTTCCTATACTATTTAAATTTTTAAAATAGAGAGTTTCTTGGATGCTGAGGCATTTGAAAACATAATGGCAGGTAAATGAAACATTGTATTTTCATTGGAAAAAAAAAAATATTTATTTTTTCTTTAAAACTTTTTTACCAAAATACACTTTTCTAAATGTTTTTTGCTGATTTCGACGTTTTTTCTCACTCGAACAAATTGACCCACCCTAATATTATGTTTGGATTTAGCGATAACATGTTGTTTTAAATCAAATCAATGAAATATTTTTGAAATACCTCAAAATAAAATCTTCATGTCTCTCGGCGGGAGCTAGGTATTCATTTTAGACCCATACTTTCTTTGGGTAATTTCCTTAGGATTTTATGTAGATTTCGATTTTGCTATACGCCTGTCAAGTTTTTTCTCACTCGAACAAATTGATCGACCTTACCTTTGCTATTCAGTTCATAATTATTGTCTTCTAGGTGCATAATGGTCTACATTTTTGGTGTCCAGGTATTTGTCGCATTATATTGTTTAAATTAATATTCAAAAGAAGTTTTTGAAATATGTATATTTCGAGTTTGGGCAAAAGTGTGGTGTTTGTCATGCATTTTGTGCGACATAATAAAGTGACACTTTACATTATTTCCTAAAATTTTTTTAAATTTTTTGATACAAAATGATAGGCAAATTCTTAAGAAGTGCTAAATTTTATTATTCTGTTCATAAATTCTATTAAAATTATTATTGCATTTGAAAAATAAGGATAAATTCGGCCATAATATCAGTAAGTCTTCGGCCACAATCCAGTAAGATTTTTTGATGCCTGACAGAGAAAATTAATTAAAATTAATGTAATTGTCTTTAAAGAGCTATATATTAATTTTGTATATAAACATTTTATTATACAAAATTACAATTTAGAATGAAAATAATAAGAAATTGAGGTCCAGAAACCCTAATACTGCGAAGTAAAGTCGTAGCTATATAGCAATTCTCGCCAAAAAGAATTTCATATTTCTAACGGAGAGATAAAGGAGGAAGTAATTTTAATTATTACAAGCCTAAATGTCCAGACAAGATTCAAACAAATGGGTTTCATATGTACCAAATTTAAGAAAACATTTTTTATTCGATCTTCTAATATAAAAATTTAAAACTTCTGATTTTTTCATGGCAGTTTCCAAAATTTTCTCAAATTTTTTAAAAGTTTTAATAAGATTTATGTTTATTCATCCAAATAACTGCATTTTAGAATGGTTCTGGGACTTTTACGATTATTTTTCTATTACGGGTCGCTTTGTTATATTAGCACAAAAATTATGTATGTTTACTTAGAATAGGTACTTCTAAAACTGCTATGTTTGAGCTTTTTCCTGTCAGTAAAAGCTAATATATTTATAATTACTTCTTTCTTTATGTATTTAAATGATGAAACTAATTATCTTTTGGCGAGAATATTGATATCGTTTCTGCCCTCTCAATTTTATATTATTTTGTTTTTAAATTGTAATTTTGTATAATGAAATGGTTTTTTTGGCGCCAGATTATAAAATTTTGCACTTTAGAGACAATTACATTAATGTTAATTAGTTTTCTCTATCTGAAATCAAGAAATCTTACTGGATTTTGGTAGGAAACGTACCGATTTATCCTTATTTTTCAAATGCAATAATAATTTTAATAGAATTTAATGAATAGAATAATAAAATTTAGCACTTCTTGGGAATATGCCTACCATTTTATATCAAAAAATTTTAGGAAATAATGTGAAGTGTCACTTTATTATGTCACACGATATGCATTACCGACACCACACTTTTGCCCCAAACTAGAAATACACATATTTCAAAAACATCTTTTGATATTAATTTAAACAAAATAATGCGAAAAATACCTGGACACCAAAAATGTAGACCATTCTTCACCTAGAAGGCAATAATTATGAACTGAATAGCAAGAGTAAAAAACCGCACTTTATTTTGTCTGATAGTGTATATATACATATATATGAAAATGTGAGCGTCTTAATATGTGAGAATCTTAATATATCTCATCAAAATTTTGTTATCTCAATGCAGTCTGGAGAAAAAAGCCATTGTAGTTAGATTTTTAGCCTTTTTTAGATGCTTATAAATCATACGCGGGTACACCTATCAACATTTTATGAAGCTAAGTGGGAGCACTATACCCTAGATTTAAAGACAGGAATGAAAAAATTTTAATAAAATTCGTAATTATAAGCAAAACATCTTAGATATCAAAATCAGTTTCTTAAAAAAATGATAATTAAATAAAAAGTGCAATAAACATCGTCTTTAAAGGTTTTAATAATTTTTGAGTTGTTGATATGCAATTTAATTCAATTTTAATTGGTTTAACATTTTTTTTTTTTTTTTTTTTTTGCAAAAATTTTTTTTGCAATTTTTTTTTTCAAAATTTTATTTATAATTTTAATTTTGAACACATTTTCGTCCTTTTAGTAAACATTCCAGTTATTTGAAATTTCAAACGATTAAAAATTATCCAGCCAACCACAAAATTTCGCTTTTTTTATCTCCTGATTGGTATGATATCATAAATTTTACATATTGTCAATTTTTTTTTTCCAAAAATACTATGTTTTACTTCTTTAATTTCCAATAAACAAAACGGGCTATGTGAACATTTTATAACAAACATTAAAAATAATTAAGACAAAACGGGCTATCTACCTTAACTTCGCGAATAATGAAGTTAAAAGATTAATTTTCAGTGTGAGGTTTAGTAGACGTATTATTAATAAATCGTAGAAGAATGGATTGCAAAATATTGAAAAATGAGGAAAATAAACAGTTTTTATGTTCTCCTGAAAAATGCTGTTTTGCATGAGGCCCATTTTGAATATAGACCCTCGATATAAATATTAGCAATAAATTCCAATTTTATTAAATTTTGATATTTTTCTGAACTGTTTTGGACATTTTTCAATAGAGATTGATATTTTTGGAATTATTATTTATTTTGTTAGTTGTTTTAAAACCAACAAACATTTTCTATAAATAAGAGATCAAATATTTACGATAGTTTAGCTTAACTTCATAATTTATAATTGAGTATGACCTTTCGACCGAAATAACGCAACCACTTTCGATTGTTATTGAGATGGAATCAACAGCTTTAAATATTTTTTTCGCAATGATATGACATTATCGCTATAATGTTCAAATATCCCTTGATTTTGATCCTGGAACAAATTCTAACACAAGGAAAAACAGTTAAGAAATATACCTATTTTAAACTCTTCATATGCTGAAAAATTAAAAGTACATCCGTCGTGATGATTGGACTATTGGACTTGTTTACTATTGGAAATTAATATTTAAGTATGTCTACCTAAACCGTCTAAAATTGAAATATATGGGTTAAGAGTCAAATTAATTCAAGTTATCGTAATAGGCTCTTATTTCCATTATGCAGTACTCGTAAAAATAATAAAGGACCTTCCTCTAAAAATAAAGGTGGTAGTTTTATTTAAGTAAATAATATGTGTTATGTAGAAGGATATCCAGTTTCCATATTTACATCATTAAATCAACGATTGCCGGCAATAGTAGCTTTGAATGTCCAAATGTGGTCATTCAGATAATATAAAATATCTACTGTTAAATGACTTGTATCAATTGTTACAGGCATGGTTGTTTCAATATTGTTTCTTTAAGATAATTTTTAAGAATCTTCATATTAGAACTACATATTAATATTATTTCACTGCCATTATCAGAATGTTATTCAAAAATATTCGAAAATTCTTAAAAAGTATGGAGAAAAGAGTGTTTTTTTTTAATATTATTAATATCCTTTGTAGTTAAAATTACCTTAAATTTATATGTATTGGTAGTAATTAGTGGTAATACTACCAAATTATAGTTTTCAGCATTTTTCAATAATTATTTTATTCAAAATTTAAAAAAATCCGGAGATCTTTTAGGAGTTGCATTTTTTTTGCTCCCTTAAATTTACAACTTAAAAAAAAAAAAAAAAATTATTAACTGTTCGTATGCGTAACAATTTGGAACAAAATGACATACAATAGTTGGCTAAGACCGCAAAGAATAAAATCACAACGGAATTGGCTAATTTAATGACGTTGTAGCCCTAATCAATACGATCAAAAATCATATAGCCTAGCGTTGCATTTTTTATGCTCGCTACTGTATATATATATATATATATATATATATATATATATATATATATTAGTTTTGTGATTATTTTACAAATTGGAGGTGGACCATTCCAATTGAAATTTAAGGCAACTAAATAATGACGTCAAATCGTTAAAGAACTTACTGTATAAAGGCGCCCAAAGACACATACTGCAGAGAGCTACTGCCGATGTACCTTCCTATACATGTGTGCTTGATGATTTTCTACACATTCGTCAACCAAAATTTTATTTTTGTGTAAAAATTCGTTTAAAACTAAAATAATTTACAACATTTTATTAATTTTTCTTTTAATTTAAAGAGCGTGTGCCAAATGGTAGCAATGTTCCAAAGAAATTTCAAATTTTACTATGGTGAATAAATTTTATAACATCGCTGTGCCAAATGAAAACTTTTTTCAATTATAAATTTTGACAATTTTTAAAACAAAAATACTCACAATTTCATATAATTTTTTAATATATTTTTTCAACACTATTTTTATCATAATACAAGAATTTAATTTAATAACATTAAAATACACTAACGATTATAAATATTTTATTATTGTTTAATTTTATTATAAAATTTATGATTGTCAATATTTTCTATACATTTGTCAAAAATTTATGGAGCCCTATGGCCTAGTGAAATTTTATTCACATCATATACTTCAAAATTTTACTTTTCTACACACTTTGCTACCGTTTGGCACACACTCAAAATGACAAACAATAAAATTCATAAAAGTTAAAAAAATTATCAAATTCATTCGAAAAAAAAACTGTCTGTAGTATGAGTTCATTTTGAAATCAAAACGATTTTTATTTTTCATACTGCATTGTCGGTGTGACGTACACATTCGAAAGCTCTCTCAATTTTACTAACACATACTTACTGCATGAGCTTATGCAGTACGTGTCTATGGGGCACTTAAGACTTAATAATTTCTTATAATGTATAAAATACATTATATATTAAATAAAATATGTTACATGTTAAAGCATTTGGAATGTAATGTACATTGCATTCGATTATCTGTTTGTGCATCATCTCGATTAGGATTTCAATACGGTGGTCAGGAAAACATTTAGGTCCTTCGCACAGGCTGCCTAACCACGTTGTGCTTCAAACACAAATGTTACGTAAATCGATTCTGTTATTCTTGCAGAATATTCCCGAATATCGTAAATCCTGGTAAATTACCAAATGCATTGGCTCATAATCTGTTGCATTCCAATTGGAACAGGATTTGAAAATTGGTACATTACCCTGACTAAGAAAAAAATGAGTTTGCTTTCATTTATCCGGGCACATATATTTACAGATTTTTTCCTTTATTACACTTTGAATATCCTTCGAGATTTTATTTTGATTATATTTTGAGTAGAGAGCATAGACTTTTATAGAAAAATGCTTTTTCGAAAATTATGAAATACTTTGGATAAAAAATAATAATATATAATCATAAAACCTGCAAATTTTATGTTTTTCTTTAGCAAATTTTATGACCTTTGAAGAAAATTTATTATCCTTTTTTTAAGACAATTAAAAAAATTTAGCAATAAATTACATAATTTTATTGGTTTCATTTCGACATTTTTCAGGTAACTCCTTGAATTTTTGTGATCATATTCAATTTTCTTACATTTGTTCTCAATGATTTAAAAAATAACCAGTTGTAATTTGCTGACAATTGCTAATTTTTTACTACATAAGTCATAAATAAAGATGAATACAACTTTTATAAGGCTATAATAAAAAATGAAATTGCACATGAAGCCTTAATTCAAAAAATTCTTTATTCGATTATATATATTAACATACTATATTACCTTAAAAATTTCCATATTATCAGTGCGCCACCTTGCGTAATGAAGCTAAATCACACTACCTCTAATTTACCATTGATGCTTTTTCGCAACACCAATTATTTGTCAACAAGTGAATATTTTCATATTTTTTGATGTCTTGGCTATCGTTTGAAAAGGTATTCAAGACGTTTTGCAAAATTTTTCGAATGAATTTTTAAATTTTGAAAAAGGTCTATTTTATAGACCTTTTTTTCATACGCTCTACCGGGGGTAAAAATTCCTTGGAATTAATTTTTTTCCTTCAATTTATTTAGTTAACATTCCAGGCTAAATTTACACCTATAAAACATTATTACTAATTGTTGCGGCAAAAGCTTAAACTTTTGTAACGATAGCGTGTTTTATTCTGTTCTTTCCTCTTCCACTTAATAATAATCGATAAATCCTTTGCAATCTCAAGGTGTATTGCTCTTGTTGTTAGACAGGTAAATATAGATCTCTTTTCGTGTCGTCGACCTATTGAAACAAAAAATGGGCCGATGTAGTCTACACCAGTATAAGAGAATGCTCTCACATAGGGGGTAAGCCTATCTTCTGGGTGTTGGCCCATTAAGGGTTGTTTTGGAACAGCAAACATATTTTTACAAACTTGGCAAGTCCTTACCTTACTAATTGTCGTAGACACGGTATCCAAAACTTTACTCTAATTGCAGCGCAAATCGATTCCTGGTTTTGATGTTTGAATTTTTCATGATATTGTGCGACAATGAGCTTCGTCAATATATGCTCCTTAGGTAATATTATGGGTTCCTTTGTACTAGGAACAACGTAAGTGGCTTTATAGATACGGTCAGATAAACGTATTAGGCCATCCTTGCTTAAAAATGAAGTAAGTTTAAAAATCGAGCTAGACTTAGACACAGGTTTATTCATTCCCAAATTATTATACTCTTTATAGAATATATTGCGCTGAACGATTTTATATAAATATTCTGTCGTGTCATCAATTTATCCAGCACTTAATTGTGGGCTAAACTTCGTCACTATTTCCTTCCGAACCATGCCAAAAGATTTAAAAATTTTCACTGCACGTCGAAACCAACACATCACTCTGAATAATTGAATATTCATTTATGTTAAAAACGAACTTTGATCTTTTTTCTGCTTGACACTCATGTTCATCAATATCATCTGGGAGCCTGGCCAATTTTCTGTCTCGTCGTTCAAGAATTCTGGACCATTTAACCAACAGGACGATGAATATGATTTTGAAAAGTTCTGGGGTCTTGTTGCTTCGTCTGCAGGATATCGTGCACCAGGACACCATCGCCATTGTTAGACCTCAGATAAATCCAGTATCTCTGCGATACGGTGGGAAACAAACTGTTTATATGTTCTACAGTCAGATTGAATCCATTTTATTACCGTTTTAGAGTCTGACCAATATGTTGCACCAATGCACATGGTTTTATGTCGTGACATGTTATTTTTGACTCCTTCAATCTTACACCAAGCACTGCCGCCTGGAGCTCAAGCCGCGGAATGGATAGTGGTTTTAATATCGCTTTGCCGGCAATGAAAACAACGTTAACATCATTTTTGTAACATATCCTCCAATAGGATACAGCTGCAAAGGCCACCTTACTTGCGTCTGTAAAAATATGTAGTTCAACTACTGCTCCACTACTAAAAAGGTTCCGTCCATAACACCTGGGTACTTTCACTCTGTATATATCATACAGACTTGTACCATACGTACCATTTTGTATAAATATCATATGGAATCTGTGAATCCCAGCCAATTTTGCTCCTCCACATTTACTGTAGTAGAATTTTAGGTTCAACAATTACGTTTGCCAAAAAACCGAAAGGGTCAAATATTGACACCTCACTCTTTGTTTGTTTTCGTTGACCATTCAAAACGGCTTCCGGAACTTTAGAACAAAGCAAAAACTATCATCAGACTGCCTCCAACGCAGTAGCTTCATTTTCACATAGATTAGCCAAAACTAGATCGTCATTTACAAATTCGCCTTAATTTATTGCAGCCAAAATTACCTTCGAGTTTGACACGGAACCTCTTAGTTCGAAACCGGCTTGTCGATGAATCTTAACTACAGTGCATTTCATTTGAATAGGTTCAAGGTTTTCGTTACATTAAACCTCTTGTTATTTTTAACATAATGAAAAGTCCTCATTTCTAAGATATCTACAAGCAAAATAAATTTAAGTAATAACTAATTACGATTTTTAATGATCCAACAAGAGGATTTTTTAGGTATTTTTTTTTTTTTCATCTGAATATGTTCAACATTATTTATTCAATAAAACAACAAGATGTATTGATTAATATGGTTCTTTTTGGTTTTCTTTTATTACTCGGAAATTATTAATAATAAAAATAGCCTTTTTTATAAAATTTAACTTATAAAGATTTTCAACTTGTAACTAAGAATTTTTGCTTCAACTTTTTTCAATCTCTTGAGATAATGAATTTTTGTGCTCGTATTATCTGTTCGACTCATAAACATTACGTGACATCAATTTCCGAGAGAGTATGATAACCACTGCTAAGTGGTAAAATTTTGACTTTGAAACTTTTGTAAGTAATTTCCGTAAATCTATGCGTAGAAAATGGAAGTTCACATGTCTCATCAGAGCATTTAAAAATGTAAAATTTAATGTATTATAGTCTTAAGAAAGCATTTAAAATACTACTAAATAAATAAATAAAAAAATAAAAATAATATGAAGTAGCTCTCTACGCCATTACACTTCCTTCGCATCTTTATGAGATATATAATTAGCATCCTTTTTTTCTCAAATGACGAAAATAATATTTATAGTCATTGGAGCCTTCCATATTGATTTTTTTTTTTCATTCTATAGAACAATATGTTTCATTCCTTTTTTAGAACATGCGTTCACGGGTAAACGGGAGTAGTTTACTTCACGAATGGTGTTTATATATATTTTTTTTTTTTTAATTATAAACAACACTTAGGGGATATCTCTATGAATGCAGTGCATTGTGTTGATATTATGAAATATAGGTATTAGGAGGAGGATAGAGGGAGTAGTGTTTGTACACATTAAATTTGAATTGTTCGATGTTGTATTCGGCTGGGAAGACATGGACTGGAAGTACATTCCACATGTGGATGGAACGACCAAAGAAGGAGTTTTCCCTATAGTGGGTTGTACGACTCGCATTCCAACCAATAACAAATGGGTGAGATCTATGCTATAAACGTGTGCGGTGGCTGAACACACGTATATTGGGTATAAGGTTTCTTATTTCCACGGACATCTTCCATGAAAGTATCTATAGAACAAGGATAGGCAACCAACATTTCGACGGAGGTTAAGGGGACAAATGGATCTGGAAATATTGTCATTTCGAATGAGATCCGGCCCAAATATGAGAACTGTATTTCGGACGTATATAGGTGGTATATATACGGAGTAGGTCTGATGAGGAGAAAAATGTTTGACAACGTCTTAAAAAACTCAAGCATTTAAAAAAATATTTCGCAATGTTAAAAATGTGACGATTCCATCTGATGTCACGCTGTACCCTTGTACCCAAAATCATAAGGGAGTCTGCTTCTTCCAAATTGATATCGTTCATATGGAGGCGTAATGGGGGAGAACTATCAATTCTCTTATGTGCCAGCAAACAACATTGAGTTTTAAGTGCATTAAAATTAACTCTATTAGAATTACCCCATGCTGCTATTAAAGTCAGGTAACGATTGAGAGAGTCATCCATATTGGCTCTAGCGAGACGAATCTCGGAGGGCACTGGTCTATGATCAAAAGAGTATGAGTGACATAAGTTGCTATCGTCAGCAAAGGAATAGATTGGGTTATTGGTCACTGCCAACATGTCATCCATGAAGATCAAAATGAGGGATGGAGAATGGACGGAGCCTTGAGGTATTCCTGAATTCAATTTGAAGTCCTTCGACGAGACTCCATCTATTACAACCCGAATGATTCGATCATGCAGAAAGCTCGAAATAAATCTTTGAAAATTCGTCACCAACACCAAATGAGACGAGTTTTGATACCAGGGCAACATGCCAGACCCGGTCGAATGCTTTATAAATGTCCAAAGAAATTACCTTACTCTCCCCCATTCGGTGAATTGAACGGGACCATTGTTCAGAGAAAAATACCATTAAGTCACCAGTGGAACGACCACTACGGAAACCATAATGCCTGTCGCTAAGCAGTCTGTTCTTTTCAAGATAATTAACGAGGTGAAAATTTAATACACTTTCCATAACCTTCGAGAGTGCGGAACAGATCGCAATTGGCCTATAGTTGTTCGGGTCAGAGGTATCTCCGTTCTTGGGAATAGGTTGGACATTGGCAATCTTCCAACTGCTGGGAAAAGTACTGGACCGATATGAAATATTGAAGAGGTTACGCAGTGGGCGGGCCAGGGACGAGGAACATTTTCTCAATACTAAGGCAGGGATACCATCGGGACCTGGTGTCTTATTCACATTGAGTTCCGATAGGACCTTCCT
Organism: Protophormia terraenovae; assembly: GCA_951394005.1. NCBI lineage: Eukaryota > Metazoa > Arthropoda > Insecta > Diptera > Calliphoridae > Protophormia > Protophormia terraenovae. Next base: position 94,078,080 of record OX596073.1, on the reverse strand, counting down.
AATCGCACGGATTTGCATGCAATTTGGTACAGACATAGCATAGGCGCGTAAAATGTTAAGTTCGGAAGGGGGACCGAACAGACCCCTCAGGGGCGGAGCTAAAGGGGCTCAAAGTTGGGTACCTCTGATATAGAAATTGTGTAATCGCTTGCCAAATTTTTGTTTCTCGTCCAATTTAAAATATTTTTTCTTTGTTTCTTCTTTAGCTAATTAAATAACAAAATTATCTATTTAATAAAAAAAAAAAATGAAGTCGATATCTTTACCGAATCCAAAAATAAGCGATTTTGAATTTGAAAATATCAAAAATGACGACTTTTTGTGTTTATTTGGCCGAAAAAGTACATATCTTCACCCTTAATTAAATTTTCTTTAACAACATATAATAATTGTATATTTTTCTGAAAGGTATTTTCACAGAGATGACTTTAAAATAAAAAGTAACACCAATAACTCAAATTGTCTAGGTACACACCCTTCCGAATTCGACCCATTTTATATAAAAGTTTTGACTTTAGCCTATATTTTCTCAAATCCTAAAGCACGAATCGGCAAACGAAATGCAGTTTTATAATCTGTAATATGTTGTTAAAAGTTTTCAATTCAAATCTACGGGACTTCGGAAAATGTGCATTTTATAGCCGAAAATGTGAAAAAATCCATTCTTGGGATTTTCGGTTTTTTTTTTTTGGGAATTGTGAGATTCCTTTTAGAAAAATCTTAGTTTTTTTCACTTTCTCATTTTATGCAAAAAAGTCTATATCCACCGAAAATTTCGTTAAGATATCTTTAATAACAAAGATTTTATTACAGATAAAATATTTAGAGTTTCTCAAAAATCCGCTTTTTTACAAAAATTTTACTTTAATTGCAAAAATCAGAAAAAATTATATTTTTTAATATAATTCGATTTTTTTTCATCTAAATTACACTGCCCAGCTGACATAATTCTTCGCTATACAGAAAAAATTGAAATCAATATCTATTACAGAACCGAAACTATGCCACTTTAAAGTTCATTAAGTCACGAAAAATTCTATGTTTTGTGTATTTTTGCACAAACACACATTCGAACATTGGCTACGGGAACAAATTATTTATGTTGTTATAGCTTTTTCACATCTACAATAGTACAATGTTTTTGGAATTTTCCGTGACTTATAGAACTTTAAAGTAGCATAGTTTCGGTTCTGTAATAGATATTGATTTCATTCTTTTTCTGTATAACGAAGAATTATGTTAGCTAGGCAATGTAATTTAGATGAAAAAAAATGAATTTATATTTTTTCTGATTTTTGCAATTAAAGTAAATTTTTTATAAAAAAGCGGATTTTTGAGAAACTCTAAATATTTTATCTGTAATAAAATCTTTGTTATTAAAGATATCTTAACGAAATTTTCAGAGGATATAGACTTTTTTGCATAAAATGAGAAAGTGAAAAAACCTTTAATATTTTCCTAAAAGTAATCCCACAATTTCAAAAAAAAAAACGCCGAAAATCCCAAAAATGGATTTTTTCACATTTTCGGCTATAAAATCCAAATTTTTTCGAAGTCCCGTAGATTGCGGATTCTAGAACTATATTTCATTTGCCGATTCGTGCTTTGGGATTTGAGAAAATGTAGGATACAGTCAAAACTTTCATATAAAATGGGTCGAATTCGGAAGGGAGTGTACCTAGGCCGTTTGAGTTATTGGGCTTGATTTTTATTTTAAAGTCTTCTCAGTGAAGATACCTTTCAGAAAAATATAAAATTATTTTATGTTGTTAAAGAAAATTTTAATTTTAGATAAAAAAGAGTGAAGATACTTTTTCGGCTAAAAAAGCACAAAAATTCGTCATTTTTGAAATTTTCAAATTCAAAATCGCTTATTTTTGGACTCGGTAAAGATATCGACTTAAATTTTTTTTTATTCTGTTCGGTCCCCCTTCCGAACTTAACATTTTACGCTCCTATGCTATGTCTATACCAAATTTCATGCAAATCCAACTAGCCGGTACAGATTTATTTCCAAAAAATTTCGATTCTGCCCCACTGTGCATTCTGGCGAATAGGGGGTGTCCGTGTACAAGGTGGTAAAAAAGAGTGAGGAAAATATACTTGCAAAAAGGTCTGCCTTTTCTTTACTGTCAGAAGCTACGTGGTCTTTCCTTATAAGAGGTGGTATTGAGCTACAGGAGCCGCTCCAAATTCTTTTAGCAAAAGACCAAAAACTTTTGCTGTTTCTTGGGGCATTAAGAATTTTTGCGCAAAGCTGTTCAAAGCAACGCTTTTCACGTTCAAGTATCCTAGCGCTGTCCCTTCTTGTTTGAGTCTTAAGGATTTCCGTTTGGACATTCCTAGCCCTACACCATTCACGAAATGACCTATTCTTAGCCCTAACCGTTTCACGACACGTTCTATTGAACCAACATTTATCGCTCGGTCGATAAGATATCTTCCTCGTATAAAACGACGCATACCTAAAAGAATTATATTTGCAATCATTTCAGCACCTGCATCTACATTCCTATCAAGAAAGCAGATGTTCCAATTAAAATTCGCAAAGAAATCATTTAGGGCAGTCCACTGAGCTTTCTCACAAAGAAAAACAGATCTACTAGTGGCAGGGGTCGGCGTTGACCCGAGGGTGGAGTATGGAAAGGTGACGGATAGGGTACAGTGGTCGGAGTTGCCCAGGGGAGCAAGATTGTTGATCGTATACTTATCAGGATGTGAGGTCAGAAATAAATCAAGCATATTGCCCCTCCCTAAGTGCGAATACGGGAGATGAGTCGGTTATGTCACCAGTTGGACGAGGTGGTTATGTGCAGCGAACAGTTCCGCGTACTGACCTTCGGGTGTGACTGAAATATCCAAGCCACGGAGCATTATGAACGTTAAAGTCACCAGCAATGACTATTTCAGTGTCGACGCACGTTCTCAGAATTTGAGAAATGGTATTGGAGAGTGCATCGAAGCTGTCGGAGGATGTTTCCCTATCTATGTTAGGACTACGGTACAGAAGACAAAAATAGACAGTATGAGAATGAATCTTGAGCCTCAACCAAAATGTCGAAAACTCTGGATTGGTATCATTCAAGTGGTCCAGTGGACGGTAAAGTAAACCCTCAAGTATGTATATTGCCAAACCCCTATTATGCGCAAAGGTGACCCGAAATTCCGATGTGTCGGCAGTTATCCCGACCTGGGTCTCACAAACAGCCTGATTGTCCGGTCTATAATTTCTCATATAGGGAAAAAAAATTGGAACGAAGGCCACGTATGTTGCAAAAATCCAGACGAAATTTATCAGTCATAATAAGACAGCAAGTCAATCGAATAAATTCAAAATTCACATTTGAGTCGTTTATGAAATAAAACTGTTACAATACAAATTCTAGGGTAATCTCATGCAAACAAGGTGAATAATCAGTGTTTAGTGTTATGCCTTATACACTAATCATTCGATTACAATAAGAGAACAGAAGCAAATGTTCTATACCAGATAAGTAATGACAAAAATAGAAATAAAATTAAAAAAAAAAGTAAAAGAGAGACAATACAAAATAAAACATATACATATATATAAATAATAAGGAACAAATGGAGGGAAGAAAAGGAATGGGATTGATAGACGATAAATACACTGTTTGAGAGATATAAAAGCCCTTCATGTAGTTGGTGTATTTATAATTGATATATTTTGTTTTTATAACGGTAGAGCCGGTTTAATTGCTTGTTGGTATGATGTTTCAAGTTGATCGTTTAGGTTTCTTTTATTGCAATTTTGTTTGTAGACTTAATATTTTTATTTTGTTTTTTTTTTTTTGTTTTCGGTTGCTAAAGTAGGTTTTTTATTGATTTTCTGTCTGTGTTGTATTTTCATTATACCCACCATCAAAAAGATGGGGGGTATATTGATTTTGTCATTCCGTGTGTAACATGTCGAAGGAATTATTTAAGACCCCACAAAGTATATATTTTCTGGGTCCTGGTTGAATTCTGAGTCGATCTAGCTATGTCCGTCCATCTGTCTGTCCGTCTGTTGAAATGGTTAATAAACAAAAAAGTTATGGACTAAAAACTAGAAACACAGGGTGTCCGTGAAATACTTTTCTGCTTATATTTCTTCAATAAAAGCACGTACGCCAACTAAATTTTGTACGTATACTTGGTGGATCAACATAAACTCGGAAACGAAAAATGGGCGTGATCCGCCTACTTTACCGCCCACATCCCATATATGGTGAAAATCAACGAAATTGTGTTCACCTAGATTAAGGAACAATGTAAAGTCGGAAACAAAAAATGGGCGTGGTCCGCCCACTTTACTGCCTACTTTGATGGTGGGTATATAGATTCGGCCGGGCCGAATATATTCGCACTTGTTTTCTATTGCATTTAATTTCATTTTGAATGGTATTTTTGATTATTGGAGTTTTGTTTTGTTAATTATATTTTTTGTGTTTTTAATTTTCCGTTGTTTTATTGTGTTCATAATATTCGGTTTTTTTTTTTTTTGGTATCTCTATTTTATTTTAATTCTATATTATTATTATTCTATTAATTTCCCCCCTGCTTAAACAGAGGCACAAAGAACAAAGTGAAAAACGTGTTGACGACTCGACGAACAAACGACTACTGTCAGCGTTCGTTGTTGCTTTATAAGTACCTCTTTTAATTTTTTTCCATAGCGGGAGTGATTTACTAAAAAGTAGTTGATAATATTTTAACTTTGCTCAATTTTTCTTCACCATATTTCATAGATTAAGTCTGAATTATCCATACGCTATAATTTTGCACTTTTATTTATCGAAAAATTTTTTACGCGACCACTTTTTAAAGATTTTTATACAAAACAGTTGAAAATGTAAAGAAAACACACAATTATGGGCGAATTCAACAAATTCGTGACGCAAATTGATTTTATTCTTAATGAACCTATTCAGGTGAAACAGAAAAATTGCGTTGAAAAATACATTTGTTGAAGAAATCCGTTAAAATTCATTCGTTCGTTATTAATTATTTTTTTGCTATTAAACATCTTAGAACTCAAGACTTTAGAAATCAAAATAAAATAATGCAACTATCTATATTATATTAAAAATGATACGAGTTTTAATGTAACGAAAATCTTAACGTATTGGGCCGAAAATGTCCAAATATCATAACTTGCATAACATACTCATCAGGCAGTCTATTGGATTGACCATTTCGCCACAAAAAACGCTGAGCCGTTTGATCTTTTTCCTTGATGTCGGCAAATACTCCTATTTTTCCCTGCCGAAATCTAAACAATATTGATAACAGTTACTTGGGTTGGTATGCGGCTAATACCAAGTACGGCTATTTTTAACTGCAGCTTTTTCCGAAGATAACTTCCTGGATAGGATTTAGTAACGTAATCATTTATTTTAGCTATATACTATTCAGCTCTATTGAGAAACTAATTGAAACCATGAACAGTTTTATGTCAAATATGCAAAATATGTTACAGCAATTAATGCAAAATCAAAGCATGCTCATGCAGATTTTGCCAAGCAAAAAATGAATTCCTTAAGAATATGTTACTGGAATGCTAACGGCCTTAGCCAACATAAACACGAAGTCCAACAATTTTTAACGTTGCAAGATATTGATCTGCTACTGGTATCTGAAACTCACTTTACTCAAAAGAACTGTTTCAGAATAAATGGCTACTATACCTATGACACAAAGCAGCCTAACGGTAGGGCATGCGGAGGGACAGCAATATTAGTTCGTAAAGATATAAAGCATTTTTCAATGCCAGAATACAGAACGGATCATATTCAGGCCACTTCAATAAATATTCCCGATAACAATATAACAATATCCTCTATATATTGTCCTCCAAGATATTCTATTAATCGTAATCAATTTCTTGATTATTTTGCAACTTTAGGCCCAAGATTTATAGCAGCAGGAGACTATAACGCAAAACATACCTTTTGGGGCTCTCGTCTAACAACTCCCAGAGGTAGGCAGTTATTTGAAGCAATATCATCCAGCAAACTATATTCCATATCTTGTGGCCAACCTACTTACTGGCCTACAGACCTCAATAAGGTTCCCGATTTTATCGACTTTGCTGTAATTAGAAATGTAAAACGTGAATGTATATCAGTGATTCCTTCACTTGATCTTTCGCCAGACCATACTTCAACGATCCTGACACTGATTAATAGTCCAAGTCACTTTGAAACTCAAAGCTCTTGTTTCCCAAACAAGAAAACAAACTGGTTAAAATACAAAATGTACATAAGCTCCCACTTACCACAAAATATTCCACTGAAAAGCGAAAACGAAATACAATCTGCAGTTAATATCTTCACGGATATCCTGACTAATGCAGCTATATTATCCACACCTTCGCGTTTCTCACGAAGGCCAAAATATATTAAATGTTGCTCAAATGTTGAATCTCTTATTAGGGAAAAAAGGCAACTAAGACGTCAATGGCAAGATTCTCGATCACCAGCCGTCAAAACTAGACTTAATCAATGTATCAAAAGATTACGCTTCGCTCTGAAGAATCAAAAAGAATCCAAATTGAAAACATATCTGCAAAACTTAGACTCTACTAAGGAAGCTGATTATAGTCTATGGAAGGCGGTGAAAAATATGCAATGCCCTATTGCATATGAGTCTCCCATACGCCTCCAAAATGGCCAATGGACAAAAAGTTCTAATGAAAAAGTTGAAGCATTCGCTAGTCATTTAGAACACGTTTTCACTCCAAATAATACAGGTTCAACTCTAAGACCTGTTGTAGTTAGCGACCATATTCACTCTCCATTAAAATTCCGGCTCTCTGCCGTGAAATTAGCAGTAAAAGGTCTGAAGACAGGAAAATCTCCTGGAACGGACAAAATTACCAGCACAATGATTTGTTTCTTGCCAAACTCGGCTCTAAAATTTATTTTATTCATTTTCAATGCCATTTTACGTACTGGCTACTTTCCAAGTACTTGGAAGTTGTCAGAGATAGTAATGATACCCAAACCTGGAAAAGACGTCACTCAAGTAACATCTTACCGTCCAATAAGCTTATTATCAATTTTTTCGAAATTGTTTGAGAAATTGCTCCTTGAGAGCCTATTATTACATCTTAATAATAATAATAGTATACCTAACCATCAGTTTGGTTTTAGGAGAAAACATGGTACTATTGAACAAGTGCATCGAATTACAACTCTCATCAGAAGAGGTTTCGAGAGCAAGCAGTATTGCTCTGCGTTATTTATTGACATATCTCAAGCTTTCGATAAAGTCTGGCACGACGGACTAATACATAAAATGACCACGTTACTTCCACAGAACGTTCATAAGTTACTAAAAAACTATATAATAAATAGATCTTTTCAAATAAGATCGAAAGATGTGATTTCTTCACGCAGAAAAATTTCCGAAGGAGTACCTCAAGGAAGTATTTTAGGGCCTCTTCTTTATATACTATATACGGCAGATATGCCCACGAGCCCTATGACTCATACATCAACTTTTGCAGATGATACTGCTTTTGTAAGTATGCATACAAATCCTGTGATTGCATCCGAAAAACTCCAATCCCATATCACTGAGCTGGAAAAATGGCTATATAAATGGAAGATCAATGTGAATGCTTCGAAATGTGTCCATATAACATTTACCTTACGCAGGGAAAGTTGTCCCCCCATTCGAATAAACAATGTCCAAATACCTGAACAGAATAAAGTAAGATATCTTGGTATTCACCTAGACCTGCGTTTAACATGGACTCGTCATATAGAATCCAAAGTTACTCAAATAAAACTAAAATCTGCCCAAATTCATTGGTTAATTGGTCCAAAGTCAGCCCTAGACTTGGACTACAAAGTACTGTTATATAAAGCAGTAATTAAATCTATATGGTTATATGGCATACAGCCTCTTCATCAAACATTGAAAAATTACAGAGAAGACAGTCCAAACTCCTAAGAATAATAACAGGTGCACCATGGTACGTCAGAAATAGCAACATCCACAAGGATCTCAATATTCCTACAATTCGTGAGGAGATAAAGAACAGTAGCATCAAATATATGAAAAAATTATCTGAACACCCAAACCCTCTCGCTAGGGATCTGCTAACTTTTGAGGGTCACAGACGCCTAAGAAGAATGGAAACACTGGATCTTGGAAGATAATACTACTAATGAAAACTCTACGTTGGATTTTGCAGTGGCAATATCAACAATAATTTAATTTTAGGTTAAGATTTTAATACTTATTGTAAATTTCTGAAAAAGAAAGATTCAATAAAAAACTAATATATATGTAAAAAAAAAAAAAAAAATACTATTCAGCAAAACGCTCATCTTTGTTCATTTTGGCTTCTATATTCAAAGCTATCACGCTTCCATAGAAGGCCAGTCTAGAAATGGGCCCCTTTCCTTATCGTAGTACTACAAAGTATTTATTCAGCTCGCCTGTCATCAAGTGATACCACTGGTTCCAATAATTTAATTCCTAAATTCTCCAATTTAAAAAATTCCAAAACCTGTTTATGAATATCATTCAAAATATCCACATCGATTCTACACGCTGTACCTTCAGTCGAGTCTTCATTCGATCCAAATATTATATTACCCAAACTCGTTTAAAGTAAAGCAAACCATCCATCTAAATTCAAAACTTTGGACGGGCGAACAAAATTTATGTGGGGTAGATCGATTAATAATTTTGATCGAGCATCACCATAATCTTCAATAACAACTTCGCACATGGAAGGGGTCGAAAATAGCGCTTAATTCAGAGAAAGGTGATATCAATATTTTAATGATCACGTTTTATTTTTTATTGATTATTAGTTAAATTTAAATTTTTTAGAATTTTTTTTGGTAGCATGGCAATGTCCTTCCGTTTATACACTTGGGTTAAATGGGTCGAAAATACCACTTAATTCAGGGATAGGTAATGTCAAAATTTAAATACCTTCATTTGGTTTTCATATTAATCAAGAATTACAAACAAAATAGAAAAATATTTTTCGAATTTTAACATTTTTTTGAAAGATTTCTAATGTCCGTCTATCTGTCCGTATGTTTGCTAATTTTTGCAAACTTTCCAATTCAAAATCTTTTAACTTTTGACTCAATAAAGATAACGACTCAAAATTTTCTTTGTTCGATAAATAATTTTGTTTTTTAACCAACTATATAAAATATAATAAAATCGGTTGCAAATATTTGGCTATATATGGAAAAATCTTAACCAAGATCTAGTAAAATTGAGATTTTTGAAATTTCAAATGTATATAACTCGAAAAATATATATGATAAGTAGTATATGCAAGAATTTTTTCTAAAGGATTTATCAAGGACTTTAGGATGATATGAAAATCTCGGAAATCAGGTAAGGAACAAAAATTCGCTAGAGGTTAAACATTTTCCATGACACCAGTACCCTATTTTGAACCCCCATAGTTCCGCTCCCGATGCTTATATTGGATTAGAATTTACAGATTTATTTCTATTCTTTCCCACTGTTTAGTGTTTGATAAAGCAAAGAAAATGATTCTGTAACTTTAGAAGTGCTGGATAAATTTGAATGAAATTTCGCATGGACAATCCTAAGGTGTATTCCAATTGATTTGGAGGAGCACAGGGGGTCTGGGAGACAGGGAATGGACCTAAAAAGTTGATCACCTCGGGTATGAAAATTTTTTAAAAAATCGCCAAAATTTCATTTATGATTTGATTGAAAAAAAATTATGCACATAGATAGTACTTATAACTCTCTACCAAAAATATGCTTACATGTGTGGGTTATCTCTTTTATTTTAAGAGATATTTAGACCAAAGTAAAATTTTTAACCACTTTTTGACATGTTTTTTTTTTTTATTTTTTAACTTGGCGGGCTCAATTTTTCTAAAATATTATTTAGATTCTGTACAAAATTCTAAGGAATTTTCATGCAAGAATCATATACCTATGTGGTTTAGATAAAAAGTTATATTTTTTTGAATTAGAAAATTTGAAAAAAATTTTAATTTTTTGTGATTTTTTTCAAAAAGGTGGTAACATTTTTTCACTTTAAAATCCATTATTTTCCTCTGGACCATACATTTTTTTCATGTTTCTAAAAGAACACTTTACATAAATGCAAGCAAAAAAAAAAATCCGAGGGCAGTTGGGGTAACAGTCTTCTCGCTAGCCCTATCAGAATTTCGTTAATTTTAGAAGATTTTATTTGAGTTCAAATATTAATTTTTTTTTTTTTTTTTTTTTGAAAAATAACGCTAAATACAAAAATTTTTTGTTTTTTAATCAATTTAATGAAAAAATTTATTTCGAATATTTAAATATATTTATATATTATTATTTTTCAAGCAATAACCTTTCCAACAATACCAAATTCTTGCATAAATACTAAGGTATTCACTCGAATATTGTTTGTTCGATTAATCGGCAAATGAAAATCAAATAATTGTTCGATTAAATTAAAATCAAGAATTTCGAGTAACAATTTATTCGAGCAAATTATGCCGATTAATCGAATAATTCGAGCAAAAAAATATTTAAAATATTTCTTAACTAGTTTTTAGGATGTTTAAATTTTAGTTTTCTAAAAAAATAGCTTAAAAACAATGTACAGAATGTTTCGAATATAAAACTGGTACCATAAATTAGAATTTTATTAAAAAAAACTTGTATTTAGTAAAAACAACCGAATATATGGCTCATTTGCAATACGTAGTTAAAGGTCGTTTTTTAATTACAAAAATTAAATAAAAATATAAAAGTCATTTTTAAAAACTATAAAGTCAAATTCAAATAATTTTAACATAAATAAGTATAATATATATTAAGAAATGAATTGAAGGATTTTAAACTTGATTTGGACAAACATATTTTTGGTTCTACGAATGAAAGTACTTAGTTTATATACTCAGTGTGGTATAGAAGATAGTTTAAATCAAATTTGTATTATAGAAAAAATTTAGACTTAAAAGTAGTTAATCATGTAAACTCGTCCTTTATGTTAGAAATAGCTGAACCACTTTATCTAAATAAAAAGTATAGTCCAAAGTGCTTTTTCTCATTTTCAAAATGCAATAACTCAGGAACTAATAAATATATTTTCACAATTCTTTCACAGCCTAATGGAGAAAAATCCAAATAATATTTGTGAAAAATATCATACGTCGTTTTTACTAAATTATAGTAATAACAGGAAAAATAAAATATTTTACATTTTGGTAGAAATAAATTAAATTCAAAATAGAGCAAATTATAATTCGTACGCTTACATTTGGGAAACGAATTATTATTTTTTTCAATTCACAATAAATTTGTCTATTAAATGGAGAAAAAACTTAGTAGTTCTAACTAATTCTATATTTGACTAATTTGTTATACAAGTTTATATTAAAAACTTTATACATTTGTTTAATCTTAAATGATCATCTTAACCAAATATTGAACATAATTACATAATGAATTATAAAACATTATAAAACCTTATACTCGAAATAAATCTTTAGTGGATCCCCGATACTTAAAAATATTGTACAAATACTTTGTATATAATTTATTTTATTCGTAGGTTAGTATGTGTCCAAATTAAAAAGTGAGGTTATGAGACAAAATCGCAAATGGATAAAAACTCATGATTAATTTTCATTTTTATCAATTTAACTATCACTGAATATATTAAACTTAGAGAAACAATGGCATTATCAAAGCAAAAGAAACAAATATTTACGCAAATTTTAATTATTCTATTATTATGGAGACTATTTCTTATTTTAATCTATATTTTTGTTTTCTTTTTTTTGATAAGTATTGAAAAATCGAGTAAAATTTTATGGTATAAATTAATCGAATAACTCGAGTAACTTAAAATATTTATTCGATTATTCGAGTAACTTAAAAACTGCATTTTCGAGTTATTTGATTATTCGAACAATTAAAAAGTCGAGTAAAATGAATACTCTAATAAATACTTTACGCAATCGTTTAAAAACTAACTGAAACTTTACCCCCTTCAACAAACTTTGCACATTTTCCTCCAATTTCTATAGTAAATGTGTGCTAAAGCATTCTATACCCAGCAAAAAAACGATCAAGAGCTTCCAAAAAAAAAAAAAAAAAAACTTTTTCACCACTTCAAAAGTAAAACAAAGTGAATATTTTAAACTTTTTTGGAAGTTCTTTATAATTACTTCCAAAAAAGTGAAAATAAATGAAATTTTAGCTGGAAAAAAGGTTAATAATTTGTTAGAAAATTTAAATTTTATAAATTTTAATACATTTTTATTATCACTTAATAAGGCAAAACTGAATTATTGTAAACAAATTTAATAAACATAGTTTTAAAGGAAGTACTTAAAAAAAATGAATAAGAAACATAAAAGAAGAACATCCTACCAATGACGACCATGGGTTAAAAAAAGAACTTCTGCAGCTCTTTTGCACCAGTAAGTACTTCCTTCCAATGCCAAGACAATCTTAAATTCATGAATTTTTTAGCTCTTTTTCAGTTCCTTTTTTGCTGGGTTACATAACTGCATAGCAGTTTCAACGTGTTTTTTTAAATAACCTTGCACAGTGGTTCCAAAACGCTTTTTTTTTTTGGAAATAATTCAGTAGCTAAAGAACCGTTAGAGGTATCTCAATAAAAGCATGGTCGGAGCTGAGGTGTTTTTGAGTTGATTTGAAGGAGTACAGACCCCTAGCTGGTTAGGGGGGAAGAGGATGGTCCTCCAAAGTTGCCCATCTCGGGTATGTAATTTTTTAAAAAAATCGCCAAAAATTAATTTATGATATGACAGAAAAGAAATTTTATATATAGTCCTTGTCCTTGACAGGCTTAATTTTGGCCCTAGAATTTTTCTAAAAAGTTTGCCAGATTCTAAATAATTCTAAATCATATTGCTGCAAGAATCATATAATTATATAAATCCGTTAAAAAGTTTTATTACTCTAAATTTGGAACTTAAGAAAAATTTTAAATTTTTTGTTTTTTTTTTCAAAAAGGTGGCAATATTTACTCAGTGATAAAATTAGTTTTTTGTCCTGAGCTTTATCATTTTTTTAATGTTTTCAAAAAAAATCTTAATGTAAATGCGTGTAAAGTAAATCCGGAGGAGTTTGGGACAAAGGTCTGCCCACGAGACCTATCTAAATTTTGTCGATTTTGGAAAATGTTTTTTTTCTTTTTTGTTATGTTCTCAAGTCGCAAAACTGGGATCGTCAGAAAAATTTTATAACAACAGGGTGGCCATTCCAATGAAAAAAGTAAATTTTTGAGGGAAGCTTTCCCCGAACTAAAATTTTGGGTATTTCGGAGTAAGAAAATGGGAATCTCTTCTCTTAAGGACAAATTTTTTTATATTGTACTAAAATTTTATAATAATAGCTTAATTAATGTAGATTTTATTTAAGTTCAAATATTATTATTATTATTATTTTTTTTTTTTAAATAACACTAAATACAAACATTTTTCGTTTTCTGAACAATTTAATGAACAAATTTAGTTCGAATACTTTATTATTTATATAATATTATTTTTCAAGTAATAACATTTCCAATGACACCAACTACTTGCATAAATACTTTACACAATCGTTTAAAAACTAGCAGAAACTTAGCCCCCCCTTCTGCGAAATGTGCACATTTTCCTTAATTTCTATAGTAAATGTGCACAGAAAAAATTATGGCCAAAATATTTTTTATTAAATCATTATTTGGCTTTAAATAGAATTTTATAAAAAAATATTTGATTTGAACATTATGTTTTATTAGTTGTAAATACTTTTAAAACCAATGCACAAAACAAAAACAATTTCATGTAATTTTTGACATTCTAGGAAAAATATAAATAAAGTTTTAAAAATGAAAAAACAGAAAAATATAATATTTGATGGCCATTTAAGGTAAGTTCTTTATCTTTTTTTTAGTGATTATTTAAAATGATTTATGTATCTTTTCGATGATTTTGTGTGTTCCAGATAAAATATGGAATATATCTGGACTATACTGTGGATGGGACAAAATTATTTTCTAAATAGTAACGTAAATTTATGGTTTAGCAACTAACGGAATATTTTGGCCATTTTACGTTCAACGCTACCTTCAAATGAATTGATGGTGTTCGGTTCAGGTTTCTATAACATATAGACCCAGTTTTAACAGCTGAAATGAAACTCTGCTCACACTAAATACTGAACATTACCTTAGCGCAATGGATCCAATATTTAAGGCCTATAATAGTACCAAGTAAAACCACTTTATTTTGTGACATTGAGCTGGATTTTAGACATGCAGATTATTTATACCACTCACGATAAGTTGCCTCGGCTGAAGCATGTCCTCCATAAAATTCCAACGTGGTTTTCCGAAACTATGTAAGTTGAAATTTATCCAACAGTTTTTTTTTATGTTTTCTTATGAATCTTTATGGTTCCAATCGTTCTTAAAGACTAACTTAAAATTAAAATAACTAAACCTTTTAATAAAGCAAGAAGCACACAAAAATACAAAAACAAAAATTTAAAGTTACAATTAAAAAAAAAAAAAACAAAGCAATTTCTGCAGACACAGAAATTTAAAAACAAAAGTTTAAAGTTACAAATAATGCAATTGCTGTAGACATTTAGTCAGCATAAAATAAGTTGCGCGTGCAACTCATTTTTGTGGGAAAACAAATTATAAAATTTTAAGGGATACAATGTAACACCTTAACTCCTCCCCCTGAAAGATCAATCATCCCGATTGCTAAAATGTGGTTAATTCATTAGCTCTACAGAATCTTTTATTAGATTCCTGATTATTTACAAATGAGGCAATTGTGATTCTTGCTTTTTAAATGTAATGGTATACAATTCGTTTTACTTATGTATGTCTATTAGTGTGATCGATTATTCGACTTTTTGGAGAAACCGGTTTTCGAATAGTTCGAATAGTTGGTATTTTGAAAAAACCGGTTGCACTTTTTAAAATTCAGAGAAAACCGGTTAACCGGTTTTTTTCAGAAGTTAATATTTCTATCAAAAGACTACATTTCTTAAAGAAAAATCAATAAATCTTATAATGTTCAAGTTAAAATTTATTAAACATAATAATTTTTGGAAATAACTATTAACCCAAAATAACCTAAACCATTCGGAGAGGGGTCTTTTTGGAATTGTAGACCAATACTATGGTTAATTATGGACCGATCTTCACGAAATTCGGCACACAGATTTAAACTTATATGGAACTTACATGTGCAAAAATTCTTGCTACATTTAAGAGATTTATGGTCGTTAAACCCCTTTTCCGGGAGGTTATTTGTACAGGGGTTAATAAAATAATGAACCGATCATAACCAATTCAACACGGTTCGTCCTTGGACTATAAGAAACATGGTGCCAAATTTAATTAATTTATGTTCAAAATTGCGACCTGTATTAAGGTAGGTCTTAGACCAATATTTTTGGGTGTTACAAACATCAGCACAAATGCATAATACCCCCGCTACATATGGTAGTGTAAGGTATAAAAAATATAAGAAAATAATCATAAAAAATGTTATTAACTTTTACTTAGCATAAACAGAAACCATGGATTAATATGCAAAAAGTCAGAATCAGTTTTATTGAAACGATTCTGCCGGTGAAACTTTTTTAAACAAAATCTTTGAAAAATTAAGAAAATATTGAACGAAAAAAAAAAAAAAAAACTAAAACATTTAAATTTAACCTTAAACTATATTTTTAAACATTAGAAATAATACTTTTTGAATATTTACAAAAAAATATTCATACATTTATATTCAAATATCTGTATTTAGTGCATGTTTTGTGAAATAAAAAGCTATTTTTAAAACCGGTTTTTTGTGTTTAAAAAAACCGGTCTATTTGACATTCGAAAAATGAACATTTTCAAAAAACCGAAGGCACATTGACTGAAAAAACCGGTTTAAAAACCGGTTGGAAAACCGTGTCGATCACCTTAATGACTATTAAATTTTCATGATTGCAAATACATAAATTGTTAAATTGATTACAACTATCTTTTATTTTGAAAATTTTATCTTTACATCAAATTACATTTTCGGAATTAATTTTTATAACTTTTTGATTTTGTTTTACTTTAATTAATATTTAATTTTATCAATTGCAGGTAGATTTATTATATAAATTAATGAAGAATAATCTGTCGCTATCTTAACTGTAGCAAAACCTAAAGCTTCATCTAAATTGTTGTAAGGAAATTCTTCAAGATCTAAAAATTTTTTGGCTTTATTGATTTCGTTTTCCGAAAGCATAAATGAATTAATTACTCCTACTTTTGCCCATTGTATAGCATATTCTATATTAATAACATCTGTTTTGAAAATGTCCATTATATTTTTAATTTAGTCTTCTATAGTTCTTTGAGTTTCTTTTAAAGACTGAATTGTTTTTTTTTTTTTTAAATATTGTTAGTAGTATTTGTCAGTAAGTTGATCCTGTCAATGAACCTTTCATTAATAATTTTCTGTCGTTTATTATTAAAGTTTCCGCTCTGTAGTCTTGCTTGTCCTTGGTGTATTTAATTGTGAGTTCGTTTATCATCCTGACTAAGGACAGCACCTACTGCATCATTAGAAGCATCGGTAGTAAGTACGAATTTTTTATTGAAATCAGGCTGAGTTATTTATTTATTTATTTTAGTCTATGGATATTTTCTATACAGACAATTTACAAAATAATAACATAAAAACAACAAATATAAATACAAATATTTTACTGCGTGTTTAAAAAGATTATTATTAATTTTTTTACATCATTTGGATTTAATGAAAAATCAATAAAACTGTATAATTGATTAAATGTGTTGCACATTCTTCTCAGCGGATCTGCATCAGCATAATTACTTCTTAAAAATTTCACAGATAGTGGTAAAAAATTACTGGATGGGCGTTGAGGTATATTAAATAAGATTTCATTAATTAAAAATCCAGAGCATATATTTCCATTCCATTAATAACGTTTAAAATAAATGACACATTCAACATAGTCCTTCGGCTTTTTAAAGTTGGTAATTTAATGAGAGCAAGACGAGCTGAGTACGAAGGCATATTCAGTGGGTTAAAATGTAATCCTCGAGGACAAAACAACAGGAATTGTTTTTCTACCGATTCAATAGAGTTGGAATAAGTTTGGTAAATAGGATCCCAAATTATAGATTCATATTCCAGAATTGGACGAACAAGAGACGTAAATAGTGTTTTTGCAATGTACGGATCATTAAATTCCTTTGACCAACGTTTTATATAACCAAGTGTACCCCTGGCTTTTTTTATAATACTTGTTATGTGTGAGTTAAAGTTTAATTTGGAGTCGAATAATATACCCAGATCTAGGAAAGTGTCTACCATATCCACTTGATAATCTCCCAAAAAATAATTTGCTGTTATCGGTTTATTTCTTACAAAGCTTAGTACTTTACATTTCTTTAAATTAAGTTCCATCAAGTTTAAATTGCACCATTCATAAAACGAATACAAGTCTTTTTGAAGATATTGGTGATGTAACATATGGTTATAGCTTAAAAAAATTTTTACATCGTCTGCATACATTAGAATATTCGAGAACTTTATCACCCAAGGCCCAAGGTGGCTACCTTGAGGTACACCAGAAAGTACTTTTATTCTTTTAGAAATTGTGTTTTTAAAACGAACTGTTTTCATTCTGTCAGATAGATATGAATATATCCAGTTTAAACTTAGATTTGTAAATCCCAAAAGTTTAAGTTTTTTAATAAGAAGTAAATGATTTACTTTGTCGAATGCTTTACTGAAATCAGTGTAGATGACATCAGTTTGTTTACTTTGAAAAACCCACGATTTACAGCACACGTAAATTGGATAAGGTTTGTAGTGGTCGAACATTTTTTTTTGAAATCCATGTTGATACGGTGAAATTAAACATAAAACTTGGTAACATAAATGATCTGTTATTAATTTTTCGAAAAGTTTTGGGATGATACTTAGCTTTGCAATACCTCTATAATTTTCAATTTCAGATTTATTGCTTGACTTGAATAAAGGAACTATGTAGGATTCTTTCCAAATAATCGGCATGTACCCATGTTTGATTGACATATTGAATAAAAGTGTTGGCGGGATGGCTAAAGCTTCAGCGCAATTAATTAAAATACTACTGGGAATTTTATCAGGACCGTAATTATAAGAAAACTTTAGTTGTTTTAAACCACTTGAAATACTATGAATGTCAAGATATGGTAAAGTTATAGGTTGACTTTCAATCAGTCGATACGGATAACTTACAGTGTCATCAAAGGCTAAATTGGAGTAAGTAGTCGAGAAAAAATCAGCAAATAAGTTACTTATAATTTCATCATCACTAGATTCGTATTGTTGAAATGCCATTGTAGAGGGATAACCAGTAGACTTTTTCTTTGAATTAATGAATTTGTAGAATGACTTTGGATTTTGTTTTAAATTTTATTTTATTTAAATAACGTGTATAGTACATTTTATTTAATCTTATGTATTCTTCACGACTCAAGGAATATTTTAGATAATCAACAGGTGATCCAGATTGTTTAAATTTTTTGTAGAATTTATTCTTTCTATTTTTATACATTGACAATTGTTTATTGTTCCAAGGTGGTCCAGATACGGATTTTAATACTAATTTAGGAATACACAAGTCCATAAACGAAAACATTTTATTATAGAAAGCATTAAATATATTTTGCAAAGATTCTGACGAACTTAATGAATCAGTTAGGATATTGTTCCAGTTTGTGTTATTAATAAGTTGGTTTAACATATAATAGTTAGTATGTTTGAATGAGAACACCTTTTCGTTTAAGGTTGACAATGGTAAAACGTGTTCAGATGGGGTAGATATAACTAATTCAATAGCAGGATGTTATCGGTCTTCAGGAAGAGTAATAGGGGTAGATCGTTTAATATAACAGTCTTCTTTATCATTTACAAAAACGAGATCCAGTATTTTAGAATAATCATTTAGTATGCCATTGATTTGAAATAGACCTATGTCATACAAAATGTTAAAAAATTCTTTAAAATGTTCGTTTAATTTAGTTTGAACGTAATATTTATCATCAGGCAAATACTTCCATATTATTGATGGCATGTTAGTCGCCCGTAATAATAATATTATCATTTGCATTAGCAAAACGAGCAGCAGATTTAATAGATTCACCATGTTTAATATATAAGGAATGTGAAGAAGATGGGGGAATATATGAGCACGTCACTATTATCCTCTTATGTTTCAGTTTGATAATAACGGAAATAAATTCAATATCAAGCGATGAGTCAATCACTAAAGATTGAGAAAATAAACTATTGGATACTGCGATAAGAACGCCACCACCATAAGTGCTATGATCACGACGATAGATGTTATATTTGTTACAAAGGATTTCAGTGTCAAGAAACGTATCGTTGAGCCATGTTTCAGTAAATACTATAACATGATTGTTAATGTCAAAACTTTCTATGTATAAATTTGACAGTTTTGTTATTAAACCGCGAACATTTTGGTAAAGAAGGGAAATTAAGTCGACGTTGTTATTCAGTTTTTTGGAATATTCTGCTCACGCTGCGGAAGAATTCCAACGTTATTAAATCTTTGTTTTTCTTTGTAGATATATTCTCGAACTAAAGTATTTTCGGGCCAGAAATTTGAATCTAGAACAAGTTGAAAAAGATCAGCAGGAACAGTAATTTTAAACGATGTAATAGATCGCTGTTGTGCATACTGAAATTTATGTATCAAAACATCCACATGTTGACCGACTTTTGACTTTATAAAATAATCTATATCATCCGAGGAAGTATCACTCGCTAGACGAGAAATGAAAATAGTTTTTCTAGGAGCAATAGCTCGAAGTGGATTATGGGGCATATGAGTGTTTTCTAATATATTATTTGAAATACAGTTGTTCTAAACAGTTAACGGTGATATAATTGTATTAGAAGATCCATTATTGACATCAGGTAAAGGAATATTAGCTTCTTGTGGAGAATTCACATTCATGGACGAAGATGGCAATGAAGGAAAATCATTGTGTTCAGCAGAAACTGAAGAATATGTGATTGAAGGTATAACAGGAGACTTTTTAGACGTTTTTTTTTTTCTCTTTGGGGAAGAAATATCTTGCATATCGTTGAAATTATCCAAATTCTGGAATTTTGTAAATAATTCACCGAATTTTGAAAGTTTGGACTGAACAGATAAAAATTCTTTATTAAGTTGACTAAATTCATCTTTGTAGCTTTTGAAAAATTTATAGAAGTCTATTTTTATTTGCTTGCAACGAGAACAAGTCCATTGAAGGGATTTTCACGGGTCAGAAAGTGAATCTGCGTCGCGCGCTTTGAGTCCCGTACATTTTAAATGGTAGTTTCCTAAGCACAGCCAACATGATATCATTCGATCATTACCGGTAACGGTGCAATTAGTATTTAAACAATCCATGTCGAGAAAAGTTTCAATACATTAGTTCGTGATTGGAAGTATAATTGTTCACTGGGATACAAATTATAAATTGACGTATAGATGGCGCTAATAAAGAAT
The DNA here is from genome assembly GCA_951394005.1 of Protophormia terraenovae. NCBI lineage: Eukaryota > Metazoa > Arthropoda > Insecta > Diptera > Calliphoridae > Protophormia > Protophormia terraenovae. The sequence continues at coordinate 94,057,506 of OX596073.1, read as the reverse complement.
GTTATCAAATACACAAACCCGTTACAATGATTACTATGGTGCTTTCTAAAATACCAACTAAGTAATTTATTAGTTGTATTAAAAGTTACGAGCTCGATCAGATGTTCTCACAAATGTATAATTTCGCAAATGTTGCAAAAAAGGTTTTTGTAATTAAAGAAAAGTAATTTAATTGCAATTGTAATTGAATATGCGAATTTTTACAAGTTAGTTCAATTTGTTCAGATAATAAATTTTTTAACCTATCAAAGGCGAGTATACCCTGTTCATCTAAATTTATTTCTATTTTCTTCGTCATGTATTGTGATACTTTCCCGCCAGATAAATATTTCGACAGTGGTTTCGCTATTTGGGCGTAATTTTTTACAAATTTTCGGTAGTATCCTACCATTCCAAGGAAACTCCTTAATTGACTTAAAGTTTTGAGTAATTTATTTGGATCCGTTTTGATTACGATATGACCCACTACATAACCAAGAAATTTTACTTCTTTGGCGTAAAATTTGAGATAAAGTCAAAAAGAAATTTATTTAGAATGATTCTCACCAAAATTATGAATTGCTTTTCAAATTTAAGATAGCCATAAAAAATATATGTGTTTTTTATTTTACTTATATCTAAGGTTTAAACTATTTTTGAATTCTTCTTGCTTTAAATAAATTTCAATAATAAAAATTTAATTTTAATAAATTTCTTACGACCATCGTTGATGGTTTTTGTCTTCAATGGTGGTGCTTTGAGATTCCTGGTCAATATGCTGAGATGGTGAGATTCCTGGTCAATATGCTGTTCGTTGTATCCTTCACATGAAATTAATTTAATAAACTTTTTTTTTATTTTCGTTTTTTTTTTTTTTAATGTAATTTCTATTTGTTTTTTATTATTATAATCGTTATCTTAATCACAATATAAGAGAGCAAGTGACAAGAGACGAAACTAATTGTCAAAAACCTAAGTCGGTTGTCAAAAACCTAACTCATGCAACAACAAAATACATGTAATCAAATACATTTTGTTGTTGCCAAAAGAAAATAAAAACAAATTTTTGTTTACAAAAAAACAATTTTATTTAATTGTCAATCGAGAATTTCGTCTCTATGTGTTACTCTATGGCAAGTGATTTCTAAATGTTTATTTGTTTTTTTATACCCTACACCACCATAGGTGGTTGGGGTATTATTTGTTTGTGCTGATGTTTGTAACGCATAGAATGAGTTATCCAACACCCACCTTAAAGTATACCAATCGACTCAGAATCACTTTTTAAATCGATCTAACGATGTCCGTCCGTCCGTCCGTCTGGCTGGACGGCTGGCTGTCCATGTAAACCTTGTGCACAAAGTACAGGTCGCAATTTTGAAGATAATTGAATGAAATTTGGCAGGTGGGACTTTTATGATACAAGGACGAAGCCTATTGAAATTGGTTATGATCGGTTCATTATTTTACCTACCCCCCATACATATGTCCCCCCGGAATAGAATTTCAACACTTAAAAATGTCTTAATATTAAGAATATTCTAATGAAATTCGGTCCAAAAAAGTTTTGTGCAAATACCAATCTTTGTGCCAAATTTTATTAAAATCGGTCCACGATTGACCATAGCTCCCATATAAACCCCCCTTCCGAAAATCACTTTAACGTGCATAAATCCCATACGAAAGATAGTATCAAGTTAATATTCGACAAAAATAAGTTTTATTTAAGTATAAACAAAATTGCCAAAATTTATGAGAATCAGTCCATAATTTACCATAGCTCCCATATAAACCCACTTATGGAAATCGCCCTATAATGCATAAAATCATCAGGATGTTATTATTAACGCATTGCTCTGCACTTGTATGCTTTATTTTAGATTTAGTAAAAGTGTTGGTCTACAGATCTAATATAAATCCACTTCCCGAATTTTTATGCTCATACGCAATGGTGTAGGGTATCATTATTCGGTCTTGACCGACTATATCTTCTTCTCTCGTTTTTATATAGTTTTTTTTTTTCTTTGTGGAAGAAATACCCGTTATATAGAATAATTCACTTATAGTTGTGTAAAGTTAATCATTATTTTATTTTGTCACTTTATTGTTTGGTTTTTTATATTTTATTTTGCCACTTTATTGTTTGGTTTTTTTATTTTGCCACTTTATTGTCACTAAATTTAAGTTTATTTTCTCCTACTCTATTAGGATACTTTTTTATTTATTGGCATCACGTCCCGAAACAATATCATTACTTTTCGTTTTTCATGATAAACATTTTTAAGGGATGATCCCGGTTGAGCCCTCAGTTAAAATTTATTCAACAGTTTTTTTTAATGTTTTCTTATGAATTTTTTGTTCCATTCGTTCTTAAAGATTAACTTAAAATTAAAATAACTAAACCTTTTATTAAAGCAAGAAGCACACAAAAATCCAAAAACAAAAGTTTAAAGTTACAATTAAAAAAAAAAAAAAAAAAAACAAATAAAGCCATTTCTGCAGACACAGAAATTTAAAAACAAAAGTTTAAATTTACAAATAATGCAATTGCTGTAGACATTTAGTCAGAATAAAATAAGTTGCGCGTGCAACTCATTTTTGTGGGAAAACAAATAATAAAATTTTAAGGGATACAACTTAGCAGAACTTTTTGTATTAAATTGTAAATAAAAATGGGGGAGAAGAAAGTCATTCGCTTACAATCCTGCATCCACGTAAGCGAGAGCCCAATGTAAATTTCTCGCTTCCTTTTATAGCTTACTCAAATGCGCATCAATGATGTGCTATCGGCAGGCATGAATATTTTGTACTGCTTACTAGTACCTAAAAAAATTTTGCTGGGATGTAACACCTTAACTTGTATAGTAATATGCGAAATCGACTTTTTGCGAAAAAGAACTTTTTTATTGTTGAAAATGGTTCTTTAGGGCTTCGGCAGCAACTTTTGTTCTTTTTCATAATTCCGTTATTTACAAAATTACCGTTATTTTTAGATTATTGAAAAAATCTTAATTTTGACTTTCAAATTTCCAGAATTCGACCAAATGATGTTTGCCATCTTTGTACAAAATCTTTCAGCGAGTATTTTTGCTGAACTTATGAACTCATAATATTTGCAAATACAGGGTGTTTTGATGCATTTTTAATAAGAAAATGAATTTTGCGTCATCTAGCGGCAACAATTTGTATGTTCAGCAATTAGAAAGGTAATTTGAATACCTTTCCAAAAAAAACTTTATTTTGAAAATCGGTTGAAAAATAACCGAAAATCAGTAAAAAAATGTTCTAAACAAAAACATTGATACATTTGTTTCCGTGTTTACATTTGTCAATGAATTATTTGTACAAAATTTCTTTGACCTTTCACCTTATATGGGAGGTGGGCGGTAAAGTAGGCGGACCACGCCCATTTTTTGTTTCCAAGTTTATATCGACCCATGAAAATATTGTTATAGTACATGTTTTTATTTAAGAGAGATATAGCAGAAAAGTATGAAATTAAGCTACAACGGACACCCTGTGTTTCTAGTATTTTGCTCATAACTTATTTACCGATTTTGCTCATTTTCAATATCAAACAAACCTTGTATAAGATAAATAATTTCGTCCCCCTTCGTTGTGCCGTTCGATCCCTATCCTGCATTCAACAGACGGACATAGCTAGATCGACTCAGACTCTTACATTTCCTTTATTTTTATTATTTTATACCAAATTTACACAAACATGTTACAATATAATATTAAGCATCAATAAGCAATACTAAATTATCTTTGACAATTTGCTTTTATTATTATGCTTTATTTTTAAAGCATAAAATTTTTTGTAGTTCTGTTCAAAATAATTTTTGTTAAACATTTTATTGATTTCATAATTAATATTGTTTAAAAATATACTCAAAACTAAATATTATTTTAACTGTTGAAAAAAATTATTGAATTTGATGAAAATTTCAACTTTTCAAATTTATAGATACGAAAAAATCTATCTCTAAAATACGAAATTTAATTTTTCCTGTGTGTGCTGCAGCATTCTATACAGAGACCGGATTTTAATACTAAAAAAACAATCTTTTTATATTTATTTCAATCGAAAAACAATCTTTAATGTTCAAAAAATAATAAAAATCCATCATGATTTTTATTATTTCCATCAATATTTTAATTTTTTTCATCATGATGAAAATAAAAATATAAATATCTTTTGTGATATTTATTTCAAAAGTTGAAAATTATTTTGAACTTTTTTCATCGGATGGAAAAAATTCTAAACAACAACAATTTCATTTGAATAAAAAAATATTTTGAAAACAAAACAAAAGTATGAATAAAAAAATAATAATTTTAAATTTTTTTTCGAACTGATATTTATCGTTAAAGATATTTATCGTTAAAGATATTTATTTTTTTCATCATTGATGGATATTTATTTTAAAAATAAAAATCTCTCACATATTTTTTTCAACAAATGAAAAAACATTTTGAACATTAAAGATATTTATTTTGATTGAAAAATAAAAATAAAACGTTTTCGGGTGCTTGATTCTATATGCATATGTAAGTGCACAGAAATCTCAACGTTTTTTTTTAAATAATTTTGTTTAATTTTTGAACGGATAAATGTATTTGAATAAAATTTCGCATAATTATAACTGAGGTACTATTTTCCAACTGTTTTGGGAGCAGGGGGCAGGTCCTCCGAAATGGGTAACCTCGGATATTATATAATAAATAATTTAAGGAATTGACCACTTTCGGAGGTTCTCCTCCTGTCCACAGATCAGCCAGAAACTTTTGCTCTCCCAAAACAGTTGGAAAGCACCTCAGAAATAATTTTGTGTAATTTTATTGAAATATATTTAATAGTTCAAAAGTTGCACAAAATTAATTTAAAACGAGAGAAAAAGATATAGTCGGTCAAGCCCGACCGTATGATACCCTACACCATTGTGTACATTATAATTCGGGGAGGGGTCCTGACCTGGAGTCAGATTTGAACCGAAAATCATAAGTGTAAAACAAAACATACGAATACAAAATATTACTTTGATGCTGACATTTATATGAATTTATTCACTTTTGGGTGATTCCCGAAAGAGGGCCTTATATGGAAGCTATGGTAAATTATGGACCGATCTTTGTAAAATTTGGCACTATCATTTATGTTCATATAAAACTTATTTGTGTCGAATATTAACTTGATACTATCATTTTAATGGGATTTATGCCAGTTAGAGTGATTTTCTGAAAAGGGGTTTATATGGGAGCTATAGTTAATTATGGACAGATCTTTTTAAAAAATCGGCACACTTATTTAGACTTATATAAATTGTTCCAAATTTCATTAAAATATTGCTATATTTAAGGGATTTATGATCGTTAAATCCTTTTCCGGGAGGACATTTGTATGGGGGTTAGGTGAAATAATGGACCGATCATAACCAATTTCAATACGCTTTATCCCTGGACTATGAGAAATTTGTTTACCTAATTTCATTAATTTTGCTTCAAAACTGCGACCTGTAGTTTGATTACAAGGTTTACATGCACAGACAGACGGTCAGACGGACGGACGGACATCGTTAAATCGACTCAGAAAGTGATTCTAAGCCGACTGGTATAAATTAAGCTGGGTCTTAGAACAATATTTTTGGGTGTTACAAACATCAGCACAAACGCATAATACCCTCCCCACCTATGGTGGTGTAGGGTATAAAAACACATTGAAATGGCTGTGCTCAGATTACCCATAAAATGTATGGATTTTACAAAAGTTTTGATTTTGCTTGCTCCACCGGCAGTTTCTGGTAGATGGGGCTAAAAACCGGTCAGTCGACTTTGACCTTTGTCCTAAAACAAGGCTTAAAAGTAACTAATATCTTTATTGCGCTATAACTCTTTAATTTAACACTTTCCGATAAAATACTATATAAGCTTGTTTATTCAGAATAAAATGCAAACATTTTTGACATATTATTTTTTAACCTACTATGACTTGTTGTGATATTATAAGCAATCAAATTAAAAATTTTTACATGAACTTTTTTTAAAAATGCCCTGGTTTATTATTTTGTAGAGCACGATTTGTAGTGTTTATAATCCGATACATTTTATCACATTTGCTTAATATATTAGGGTAGATAGACCAAAATCTGAATTTCTTTCAAATCTCCTCGAAAACATCTCAGCTCTGACCATTGAGATACCTCTAACGGTTTTTTAGTTACTGAATTATTTACAAAAAAAGCATTTGGAGACACTGTGAATCCACTGGGAATTTAGTAATTTTCCCGAATTGGAAACTTGAAGCAAGTTTCCAGTTCGGGGAAAACTTGCTTCAAAAATTTACTTTTTTCAGTAAAATGGTCACCCTGTCCTTATAAGAGGCGTGGCTTATTAAATATTTTTTGTGTGTTTAGCTAACATATGTAGGTAAGTTTTCAAGGTATTATTTTTTTAATTTCAGCTTTGACATTTTTGAGCTCCACAAAAAACTAAAAAAAAGTCGTTTATAAAAAAAACTTTTTTCATGAAATATGTTTTTGGCCGGGCGGGAAGCAGCTTAGTGTCAAATCGTTCTAAATCTATTTCTTGATAAAGTATCGTTAATAAATTTACTAAAGCTCGCGTGACATTTTTTTATTAATCGATAAAAATTTAACCTTTTTCCAAAAATCACCATTTTCGACCAATGCCTGATGTAGTGTGCAAACATAAATTAATTCAAAATTTCATTATTAAACATTTTTGAAGCTTTATCTTTTGAAATATATAAAGAAAGATTTTTTTCGTTAACGGAACTTTGAGAAAAAAATGAAAGAATTGTAATATATTTTTGTAGAAAATAGCCGTTTTTCATACTAATTTCAGAGTGCTGACTTTGAATGTTTTCTCGTCTAGTCGAATTAAGATAACCCTAAAAATTTTCAGCATATTATTTTGTAATATATAGCAAATTACAAAATATTTTTAAAACGTTTTTACCTTATATACCCCAGGACTTTTTCCCGAAAATCTGAACAAAATCGTGGCCAAAAATCAAAAATTCAAAATTCGAGAGTAAATATCTTTTTAACTGTAAGAGATAACTAGTAAGCTTATTTATATTGTCAAGCACTTTACAGAAATATAAAAATCTTTAAATTCGGACTTCATTTGTAGAAGTTACGATTTTTTTAAACTTTTACCATAGGATGATATTTCTGAAACTCAAGTTCTCCTCTGAAACTCTTCCATACATTTCAATTTAATCTGAGCAGTAGTTTTTGAGATATAGATATATTACCAAAAAATTTGCGTTTGACCCCACTGTGCAACGATTGTAAATGATGGATTAATTTTGTCTTTCTTGTTGCATATCAATTCATTCTTACTGGTGCACAGTGGGGTCAGACGCAAATTTTTTGGTAATAAATCTATATCTCCTAAACTACTGGTTGGTTTAATTTAAATGTATGAAGAAGTAGCTGAGGAGGACCTTAGCTTTGAGAAAAACATCTTTTAGTCACCCTGTGATAACACAAGAAAATCTACAGGGTGACAAAATTGACTAGCTCGAGTATGTAAAAGTTTAAGAAAATCGTAACTTATAAAAATTAAGTCCGATTTTAAAGATTTTTATATTTCTGTAAAGTGCTTGGCAAGATAAAAAAAATAAGCTTACTCACCCAAGTTATCTCTTACAGTTAAAAAGATATTTACACTTGAGTTTTGTTTTTCTGGCTCGACTTTCTTTCGTTTTTGGAAATAAGTCCTGAGGTATATGAGGTAAATATTTTTTAAAAATATCTTGTAATTTGCCTTATATTTCAAAATAACATACTGAAAGAATTTTTGGATTATCTCAATGCGTTTAGACGTGAAAAATATTCAAAGTCAGCACTCTGAAATTGGTATGAAAAATGGCTATTTTTTACAAAAATGTAATACAATTCTTTCACTTTTTTCTCAAAGTTTAGTTAAAGAAAAAACTTTTTTCTTTATATGAAAAATTTCACCATTTCGAAAATGGTGAAATTTTTTATCGATTAATATAAAAAATGTCACGCGAGCTTTTTTAAATTTTTTGATGATATTTCATAAAAAAATAGATTTAGAACGATTTGACACTAAGCTGCTTCCCGACCGGGAGGAGAGCAGATTTCATGAAAAAAGTCAGTTTTTTAAACGACTTTTTCTAATTGCATGAAAAAGCATTTTTCTTATGTGGTGTATAAAATGTACATCGATTTTTCATTCCTGCAAACCAAAACGTGCAAATACAATTGTTTTTTACGTATACGCACATATGGAAATATTGTAAATCAGTGAATTTGGTGAGAGTTGACCTAAGTTGTAAGTTTTGAGACCATGATATAATGCCTTTAAAACAATCTATATATACATATTATACATCAATGAATTGGTAAATAGGTCTATTTTTATATTCTTGTAATATTTTATTAGTTTTTGGAAAATAGGCGGAGTTTTGCTTTACAAAACATAATTTTTTTTTTTTTTTGTTTGGTTTTTATAACTTTTTTATACTTTTTAATTTTGAAGAATTGCCAAAAATTTTTTTGTAAAGCTTTTTTAATGATTTTTGCAGGAGATAAAGATTGATATGTATTTTATATACTACATAAGAAATAAATGTGAAATTATTATGCTAATATGCTTTTTTATGCAGTTAAAAAAAAGTCATTTAAAAAATTGACTTTTTCATGAAATCTGCTCTCCTGCATTTCGTTTTTGGCCGGGCGGGAAGCGGTTTAGTGTATAATCGTTGTAAATATATTTTTTTATGAAATCATAAAAAATTTAAAAAAGCTCGCGTGACATTTTTTTTATTTATCGATAAAAATTTAACTTTTTCCAAAATTCACCATTTTCGACCAATGCCTAATGTAGGGTGGAACCCTAAATCAGTTCAAAATTTCAGTATTAACCTTCTATGACGTCTTGTCTTTTGAAATATATAAAGAAAAGAGTTTTTTCTTTAACGAAACTGAGAAAAATGTGAAAGAATTGTATTATATTTTTGTAAAAATAGCCATTTTTCATACCAATTTCAGAGTGCTGACTTTGATTTGAGATAATTCAAAAATTCTTTCAGTATGTTATTTAGAAATATAGGGCAAATTACAGGATATTTTTAAAAAATTATTACCTCATACCTCAGGACTTATTTCCGAAAAACGAAAGAAAGTCGAGCCAAAAAATCTAAAATTCAAAATTCAAGTGTAAATGGCTTTTTAACTGTAAGAGATAACTTGGGTGAGTAAGCTTATTTTTTCTTTATCTTGTCAATCACTTTTCAGAAACATAAAAATCTTTAAAATTGGACTTCATTTGTATAAGTTACGATTTTTTTAAACTTTTACATACTCGAGGTAGTCAACTTTGACACACCTGATTTTCTTGTGTTATCACAGGGTGACTACAAGATGATTTTTTCCAAAGCATAAGTCCTCCTCAGCAACTCTTTCATACATTTAAATTTAATCCAACCAGTAGTTTAGGAAATACAGATTTATTACCATTTGCGTTTGACCCCACTGTGTGGTGTCCGCTTCAAACAAAATATACATATGTAGCAAATACATATGTAGCAAAACAAATTTCAATAGGCTTCGTCCTTGTATCATAAAAGTCCCACCTGCCAAGGTTTACATTGACAGCCAGCCGTCCAGCCAGCCAGACGGACGGACATCGTTAGATCGATTTAAAAAGTGATTCTGAGTCGATTGGTATACTTTAAGGTGGGTGTTGGATAACTTTTTCTACGCGTTACAAACATCAGCACAAACACATAATACCCCAACCACCTATGGTGGAGTAGGGTATAAAAATGCGGACAGATTTGAAACCATGGTACTAATATTTACTATATCATAAATTTTTTTTTCAGATATCGATGGGAAAGCACGCGCCTTAGCAATTTGACTGCGTATTAATACCTGAGGACGGTCATAGTGAAACTCGAGTGTAGTGACCACGTGGGCAAATTTGTTGATGTTACTGGTGTTGTTCGCGTTTGGGCTGGTGTATACATTTCCGTCAAATGTAGTTGTAAATGATCCCCCGAACTCGGCAAAAAAGGTGCAGTGGTTGTTGTTGGCACATATTGTGGTGGGACAGTATAGAGCAGGGGTTCTCACAAGAAATTGCTTCGCGACCCCCTTTTGACATTGTAATGGAAGCACGACCCACTACAACTTTGACTAGTTAAAAAATCAGATAAAATGTTATATAAAGATAAAATATTATTAATAATTGCGACTTTGTTTCTGATTCATGAATTCTTTAATATTAATAGACTTTTTCGTATAAGGCATATCTAATATCATTCTCTGGGAAAACAAAAGTTTAGTTTTGATGGACAAAGAATATGACAGTTCCACGTAAAATGATGTTGATGAAAATTGTTCTAATACTTTTAGAACTTCGGAGCGAACAAACGGATAAACTTTGCTATATTTCAACTAAAATGCTTTTAAATCTGCAGATTGAGAATAAAAATTTAAGCCATGAGTTACATTTTAACTCTTTTTGAAATAAATCTGGTACTTTATCAATACTCATATTGAAAGGATTTTTACGCCTTTGAATTATAAACTCATTTAAGCAAAATTAATGTTTACAGCCTGCAACTTTCTCTACGAAATAAATGTTTTGTGTACTTAGTTTTGAGAAGTCACACCATTCGAGCAAATTTTAATAATCTTATTACACAGGATGTTATTCCATGCTTAAATTTCGAAAGGGCATTGAAACGACTCTATAAAAACAATTATCGGTATAATAAACTTGCAAAAAATAAAAGTGAAAATTTATAATTTCATCAAGTTAGTGATATATTTATATTTTAATTAAACGTTTTCCCTACCACATCGTAGTTTTCTTTATATTGTGTCATTCGACACCATCACTTTCTTTATTTGATCACTGTTTTCTTTATCAAACAGAATATTTTCAATCGAAGCTGGGGCACAAACGAACTTGCGGCAGTAAAGGGCTGGGGCAAATTATATTGACATGACATTGGGTACTCACATACATTAACTTTCTGTTGTTTCGACACTGTTGAAACTGGCATGTTGTTAGTAATAGGTGTTGATGTACTCGGCAAGACATTAGTTAAAGTTGTCACAACGGGCATTTGACTCTTTGTAGTTTAGATTACCCATAAAATGTATGGATTTTACAAAAGTTTTGATTTTGCTTGGTCCACCGGCAGTTTCTGGTAGATGGGGCTATAAAAATAATATGTGTGCAAAAATTGGGTCGATCAGTTGTAAAACGGCCAGTCGACTTTGACCTTTGTCATAAAACAAGGCTTAAAAGTAACTAATATCTTTATTGCGCTATAACTCTTTAAATTAACATTTGTCGATAAAATACTATATAAGCTTTTTTATTCAGAATAAAATGCAGACATTTTTGACATTTAATTTTTTAGTCTACTATGACTTGATGTGATGTTATAAGCAATCAAAGTAAAAATTTTATCATGAACTTTTTTTAAAAAAGCCCTGGTTTTAATATGGGCGTAGCCTGCTAGAAACGGTTTTTATTATTTTGTAGAGCAGGATTTGTAGTTTTTATAAATCGATAAGTTTTATCACATTTGCTTCATATATTTGGGTATATTGACCAAAATCTGAATTTGGGGTATCAATTTTTTACTTATTATACAAATATTGGTACTAAATGTAGGGTGTACCATGAAATTTTGTATCATTTCAGAGAGTATTTTTAAAAAGTTATCGAATTAAACAGTTACTCGAAATTTAAGTGTTGCCGATTAATCAAAAATTGTAAAAGTTGTCATGTTAATATTTTTACATATAAACAACTTTTTTATCTCTTTTACCTTAAAAATCGGTGATATATATTAAAAATAAATAAGAAAATATTTTCAAGTGAACTAGTAATTAACTTATATGAGTTAATTTCATATAATAACAGAATTTAATTTTTTTTTTAATCAGAAATATTTTTTGTCTGTTGTTTAGTTTTCCTTCAAAAAGGAACAATTATGCAATTTATTTTATAATTTACCTCTATTGAGGGTGCATGACATAATAAAGGTTAAATAAAATAAACCATTTTATTTCCGTAATGCATTGTCTTAAACACTTTAATTGTAATTTTTAATCTAAGTTCCAATGTATTTATCAAGAAGTACATACATGGTATTTAAATATTTACTTAAATACAAGGTTTTATGAACTAATTACTTCCATTCTATATTTAGAAATTCCTCATCATCACTTGCAGTTTCAATTTTAAATTTTTACGAATAGCAATGAAAATTGTCATTAATATTACACATATTTATTTACCTATTTGCGAGCTGTTGATAAAAAAAATTATGTTTTTATTCTATTTCGAAGATTTTTAAGGTAAAAGATATAAAAAAGTTGTTTAAATGTAAAAATATTAACATGTCAACTTTTAAAATTTTTGGTTAATCGGCAACACCTAAATTTCGAGTGACTGTTTAATTCGATAACTATTAAAAAATACTCTCTGTAATGATTCATAATTTCATGCTGCACCCTACATTTAGTACCAATATTTGTATAATAAGTAAAAAATTGATACCTCAAATTCAGATTTTGGTCAATATACCCAAATATATTAAGCAAATGTGATAAAACTTATCGATTTATAAAAACTACAACTCCTGCTCTACAAAATAATAAAAACCGTTTCTAGCAGGCTAGGCCCATATTAAAACCAGGGCTTTTTTAAAAAAAGTTCATGAAAAAACTTTTACTTTGATTGCTTATAACATCACAACATGTCATAGTAGGCTAAAAAATTATGTGTCAAAAATTTTTGCATTTTATTCTGAATAAAAAAGCTTATATAGTATTTTATCGGAATATGTTAACTTAAAGAGTTATAGCACAATAAAGATATTAGTTACTTTTAAGCCTTGCACACGTATTATTTTTTTAGCCTCATCTATCAGAAACTGCCGATGGAGCAAGTAAAATCAAAAATTTTGTATTCATGGGTAATCTACTGTAATTATTACGGCTGATGATTTCGTAGGATTAGATACATCCATTAATTGTCTCAAAATATTCCTCAAGGATAAAGTCTCCTCCTTCAATCCGGCAACAGATGGTTCGTTTACCTCGATCATTGTCACTTTCGGTTGGCGATGCCACAGGGCTATTTCCTTCATCTGTAGACATATTTCTTTCAAATAAACGTTTGCTACGGATGCCTATATATTCTCTTTTTGTTTACGAGATATTAAGCTTCTAAAATTAAAATTTTTACTTTTTAGCCTGTCTTGGTGAAGTTTTTTCGCTACAGTGGATCTAATTTTAGCCCCATTGTTTCAAAATTTTTCTTATTTCATTGAAAACAAGTAGAAAAGTTGTGTAAAAAAAGAATTTTGAAAAAATTTTACGGAGTCAAAAGTTACAAGAATTTAAATTTAAACTTTCAAAAAAAGTTGATTTTTCCCGTTTTTTTTTTTTTTTTTTTTTGCCAAAAAAGTGGTAACATTCTTTTTCTGTTATATAAAAATTTTCTTAAGTAACATATACTATATTTATATTTTTCTGAAAGATAACTAAGTTTTTAAAAATCGATCTTAGCGAGAACCAGGGTTTACCAAATTTGACCTATTTTTCCAACTAATTTCGAATTTTCGCCTTAATTTCTCAAATCGCAAAGCTAGAATCGAAAAAAAGTTATACTTTTTATTTAGCCTAAGCTTTCAAATTTTTTCGCAATCCCATTTTTGTAAATTTTTTAAAGTTTTTTGGGAATTACGGGATTTTTGTAGAGAAATCTAAAAAAATAAATAGCTCTTTAATTTAACCATCAAAAAATCGACTTATGTGTGGAATCTCATTCAAAAATATTCACTAACAAGAACTTAATTGTATAACTAAAAATGAAAATGAAATTGAAAAAAGATTCGGCCGTGCCGAATCTTTGATACCCTTCACCATGTTATTTAATACCATATTACCATCTTACCCACAAATAATAAATTTTTCGCCTTAACGCCAAAATTTTTTTTTTAACTACGAACATTTGAATACAAAAAAGAAACAGTCATAGCAAGCACTGCTTTTTAAATATAAACAACAAAAATTGAATAGTTATACATTTTTGTATGTATGTATGTATGTATGTATGTATGTATGTATGTATGTATGTATGTATGTATGTATGTGTGTATGTATGTATGTATGTATGGATGTATGTATGTATGCATGTATGTATGTATGTATGCATGTATGTATGTATGTTACAAACTGACTGCATATACAACCACACTGCATATACAAACAATAACAAGAACTGCTGTTGCTAACTCAACAACTTGCCCATACAAAAAAAAACAACAATAACAATGCTTAATATAAAAAATGTTCCTTCGTATTTATTTTATAAAATTTTTTTTATTTTTTGGACCATATCTCTGTTGTTTTTGAGCGAATTGGATTTCTATAAAAAACCGAAATTTTATAAAAATATTTATGACCAACCTGTTCAAAAGCGAAAGCCGTAGCTTATGTAGAGGCAACAAAATTTTTTTCATCAAAAAAATTATAAGAAAGGTTTTGAATTTTTCGTGCAAAAACGAATTCGCTATCTTTTATAGGAGCCGAGAAAAGCCGACAGCAAATACGATTTTTTGGGGGTATCTTCGTTTTTTTGCCGATATCTCAGTTATTTATCAACCGATTTTGCTCATTTTTATTAGCGATTTTCTAAGGAATATTTCTAACAGTTTGACATATAAAACATATATATCCGTTAACTGGGGCTTTCTAAAAACTGATTTCAACAGACAGACGGACATCTTTTTATCGACTCCCCTATCAATAAGGATCCAGAATATATATACTTTTTGGGGTCTTAGACGAATATTGTAGAAATTACAAACGGAATGACAAACTTATATATACCCTTTACACCTGTGGTGAAGGGTATAGATATGCTAAAAAACCACAAATCCATCCTTTCTCAGTGTTTTTTTGCAAAAATTCTTTAACAAATTTTCGTATTGTAAAATTTTGTATATCGTCAATTTCACGAAAGATTTATAAAAAATGTAAATTTTTTTACGGAGGGTCATCCGATTTTGTTTATATTTGGTACACATATAACCTATGGAGCCATTTAAATATCTCCGTTTTTATTTTTTTGAATTTTGAAAAATTCGCGAATTTATTCGCGATTTAATTTTTTCAAAAATGACAAAAGTGTCTAACTTTAAACATCAATATCTCAAAAAGTTGTTAACGGATTTTAATGATTTAAATTGTATATTTAAGAAGAATAAGTCCACTATAAATGTAGTAATTTAAAAAAATATATTATCTTTTAAAAATGCATTCATAATGCAAATGCAATTTTTGGATGCATTTTTGAAAAATTTCTACCCTTCCGATTTTAATTTCATTTTAATATGTTAAAAAGCAACATCTTTACTATAAAATACAAAAAGAACTGTTCTGGGACAATGAAGACTACTATTTTAAATATTTTTTTCAAAAAAATTCCATAATTTTTTTTATACAAAAATTAAAATTTTTTTATAAATTTTGATTTTTAACTTTTTTGGTTATACTTTTTTAGTAATATGTGAATTTAAATATTTATAACTCCTTAACTATACGTGGGATTTTATTGATTTAAAAACTAGTGTAAAGTTTATTACAATAAATATTGTAAATTATGTTGTATAAATCAAAAATAATTTTTTTGCTAAAGATGCACTTTGCTAAAAATGCACGAAAAGAATGCAATTTTAGAATGCAATCTTGTAATTGAGTTAAGACGAAAACTTCCAACAAATTTTAATTTGTTGCAAAATTTATCGTTATTTAGCGTGGAAAATATTTTTAAAAGTAATAATAATGAAATTATAGATTTTATTAAACAATTTATTAAAGAACCTAATGTAATAAACAAAATTTAAATATGTTTAAATAATCTTATACTACATAAATGGAAAAATACACAAAGAACTGACGAGTTTAGTATTGAAGTTCACAACTTTAAATTCCTTGGGAGAAAACCCATTTGTAGAAAAATACGAAAATTTGTTATAGAATTTTTGCAAAAATCACCGAGAAAAGATGGATTTGTGATTTTTTGCATATTTTTCATTTTTAATCTATATATATAAAAGAGTAACGTGACTGACTTATTCATCATCCCACAGCCCAAACGGCTGAAGCTCGAGAGACGAAATTTGGACCGTAGGTAGGTCTCCCACCATATAGATCCACTAAGACGGGATTTTTGGAAATTCGAATGTTTAGGGGGTAAAAAAGGGTAAAAACGGGTAAAATCGGTAACTTTATATCTCCCAAACTAATAAAGATACAAAAAAAAGTTAAATAGTTATCGTTATTTATTTAAAAAATAATTGGACAGGTGTCTGGTACTTTTTTGACACCATATGTATCTTTGAAACCAATCAACATACAGATAAAATTTATGTCATATTCATAACTTATCAAAAAATGAGAAATACAAATTTGGTACTTTTTAGAAATTCAAACGTTTAAGGGGTAAAAATCGTACCTATTTTTGGTACTTTTTTCATAAAACCTTTTTTTTATATTTATTGAAATATTCATATGAGTATTTTAATATGGGATACCACTACAATTTAGAAATTTATTGGAATACAATTTTTGTTACTTCGATGGGTGAAAAAAAGTACCAAAAAAGGGGTAAAGGTGGGAAATTACATTTTATTCAAACTTAATAATGAATTTTCAATTACATTAAACATAGAAACATGAAATTAAGAAAATGTAAATAGTAAACATCTGCATCAAATCATTTGCTTTTCAATTCACAGTAATGTTTTTTAATGTATGCTCTTACATTACTGCGAAAATAGAAAACAAAACAATACAAAACAAACTCTGTAAAAAAAAATTATTTTAATTGAGTTGAATTGAAACGATGAAGCAAAAACAAAACATGTTCTGTTCTCTTTGAGAAATTACTGCTTATGAGAGATTTTTAGAAAAACAATAATGTTAAATAAAAAACATCAAAACAAAACTGTGAATTACTGTCATTCCCTTACATCTAATATGAAAAAATGCAGGGAACATAACAATTATGTATTTTTAAATAAACAACAGATAATAATTACGTTTGATTTCAATGTTTTTGCTTAGAAAATGTAATAATTTGTTATTTTAATTATATTTAAATATATCTAAAATGAAATAAAATTTATTTTATTTGTGATATTTTTATTTACTTTTAATTACATACCTATAATATTTAAATTTTTTTAATTTAATATTTCCTTTACATCAAATTTAAAAAAAAAACAAAAAAAAACAAACAAATGACAGTATTGCATTATTAGATTTAATTCAATTCAATTCAGTTGAAAATGATTTGATGTTAAAGTGTTTTTATGACTCTCTGCACAATTGATTTTGTTTATTTTTGTTTTGATTTTTTTGTCTTTTTCTTACGTACGCACACACAGAGATTTGATTTTAAGTTTAAAAAGCAATAACAGTCAACAATTGAAAAGGAAGAGAGTAATTAAAAATGAGTTACAAATGAATTGATGCAGATGTTTACTAAATAGGAATTCCCAAGAGTGGAATTTGTGGTTCTTAAAGATACGTGGTCCTGTGGGTAAAAATTCAAGAGGATGGACTTCGTGGTACTTTTTTCTAATTCTATTGGTACTTTTTTGCATTTTCTGTAATATTTAACATAGAAACATGAAATTAAATACGCATGGTCCGATGTTGGAAAGAATTCACAAGGAGGGACTTTGTGGTACTTTTTCGTTCTTCTAATGGTACTTTTTGAATTTTCTATAATTATGAACCTAGAAACATGAAATTAGGGATATGTGGTCCTTAGTTAATGAGAATCCATAAGAGAGGACGTTGTGGTACTTTTTTGTTCTTCTAATGGTACTTTTTGAATTTTCTATAATTATGATCCTGGTAACATGAAATTAAGGATATGTGGTCCTAAATTAATGAGAATTCACAAGAGGGGACTTTGTGGTACTTTTTTGTTCTTCTAATGGTACTTTTTGAATTTCCTGTAATATATAACCTAGAAACATGAAATTAAATATGCATGGCCCTATATAGGAAAGAATTCTTTGTGGTACTTTTTTGTTCTTCTAACGGTACTTTTTGTATTTTCTATAATTATGAATATAGAAACATGAAATTAAAGATATGTGGTCCTAAGTGAATGTGAATCCATAAGAGGGGATTTTGTGGTACTTTTTTGTTCTTCTGATAGTACTTTTTAGAAACATAAAATTAAAGATATGTGGTCCTAAGTGAATGTGAATCCATAATAGGGGATTTTGTGGTACTTTTTTGTTCTTCTGATAGTACTTTTTAGAAACATAAAATTAAAGATATTTGGTCCTAAGTGAATGTGCATCCATAAGAGGGGATTTTGTAGTACTTTTTTTTTTCTTCTGATAGTACTTTTTGAATTTTCTATAATATTTAACGTAGAAACATGAAATTAAGGATATGTGGTCCCAAATGAAAGATAATCTATTAGAGAGAACTTTGTGGTACTTTTTCGTTCTTCTAATGGTACTTTTTGAATTTTTTATAATATTTAATCCAGAAACATGAAATTAAAGATATGTGGTCCTAAATTAATGAGAATCCTTAAGAGGGGTCTTTGTGGTACTTTTTTGTTCTTCTAATGGTATTTTTTTAATTTTCTATAATATTTAAACTAGAAACACGAAATTAAAGATATGTGGTCCTAAATGAATGAGAATCCATAAGAGGGGTCTTAGTGGTACTTTTTCGTTCCTCTAATGGTACTTTTTGAATTTTCTATAATTATGAACTTAGAAACATGAAATTAAGGACATGTGATCCTAAATGAATGAGAATCCATAAGAGTGTACTTTGTGGTACTTTTTTGTTATTCCAATGGTACTTTTTGAATTTTCGGTAATATTTAACCTAGAAACATGAAATTAAAGATTTATGGTCCTAAATGAATGAGAATCCACCATGTTTGATTTGTGGTACTTTTTTTGTTCTTCTAATGGTACTTTTTGAATTTTCTATAATTATGAATCCAGAAACATGATATTAAGGACATGTGATGCTAAGTGAATGAGAATCCATAAGAGGGGACTTTGTGGTACTTTTTTGTTCTTCTAATGGTACTTTTTGAATTTTCTATAATAATGAACCTAGAAACATGAAATGAAGGACATGTGTTTTTTTTTAATTTTCTATAATATTTAACCTAGGAGCATGAAGTTAAAGTTATGTGGCCCATCCATAAGAATGGGATTTTGTGGTACTCTTTCGATATTCTAACAATACTTTTTGAATGTTCTTTAATATACTTCCTAGCAACATAAAATTGAAGATGTAAGGTCCTAAGTGAATCAGAATCCTTAAAAGTGATTTTGTGGTTCTTAATTCCTTATTCTAAAATACTTTTTCGTTATTCTAATATTAAAAATCTAATATCAAAGAGATATTGTTATTTATGAATTAGAATTATCAAGCTCTATTAGTCACATTCCTCTATACTAAAAAATAATAATAGGAATACTGGGTAATTTTTTAACTTTCGAATGTTAAAGATGTAAAAAAATTGGTACTTTACTGGCACCCTATCATACATGTCTTTTGTACTTTTCAAAAATCCTATTTTAAATTTATTTTATAGTATGGTTTTTAAAAAGAAAAAATTTCCGCTAACGAAGTAGCGGGTTAACAGCTCGTTATACAATAAAATTCTTGTTAGTGAATATTTTTGAATGAGATTTCATACATAAGTAGATTTTTTGATGGTCAATTTAAAGAGCTATTCACTTTTTTAGATTTATCTACAAAAATCCCGTAATTCTCAAAAAACTTTAAAAAATTTACAAAAACGGGATTTTTTACTTTTTTTTTGCTATATCTTTCCAACCTATAACGGGAAGCAAAAATCTCTATTGCGAAAAAATTTGAAACACTTCAGACTAAATAAAAAGTATAACATTTATCGATTTTAGCTTTGCGATTTGAGAAATTAAGCCGAAAATTCGAAATAAGTTGGAAAAATAGGTCAAATCTGGGAAACCCTAGTTTTCGTAAAAATCGATTTTTAAAAACTTTTTTTCCTTTAGAGTATTTTGTGCTTCGTTATCTTTCAGAAAAATATAAATACTATATATGTTACATCAGAAAATGTGTATATAAAAGAAAAATAATGTTACCATTTTTTTTTTGCAAAAAAACGGGAAAAATCAACTTTTTTTGAAAGTTTAAATTTAAATGCTTGAAACTTTTGACTCCAAAAATATTTTTCAAAATTCTTTCTTTACACAACTTTTCTATTTGTTTTTAATAAAATAAGAAAATTTTTAAAACAATGGGGCTAAAATTGAACCCCCTGTAATGAAAAAACTTCACCAAGACAGGCTAAAAAGTAAAAATTTTATTTTTTGAAGCTTAATATCTCGTAAACAAAAAGAGATAATATAGACATGCGATTATTTTTTTTTGTAGATATCGACTAGCAGAATCCTCCCGTATAAAAATCTTTGAAATCGGTTCAGATATAAGGAATCAGGACCGTTTTTAATAAATTGTATACCCAAGGTGTCCAACTTTGGAAGCCTGTGGACTCGCCCCCTGTGGATCTGTTTGGTCCAGGCGCAAAACTTAAACTCGCCTACACCTCTACGATTACCATTTCATGAAAATCGGATCAGCCGTTCCGAAGTTCCATAATTATTTCCATTTAATTTTTTGAATCGCACACTGTGGATTGTTGCTTTTAGTGCAGCCAAGCGATTATCATTAAAAATATTTTTACCAGTTAATCACAGGGTAAACATTAATAAATAAAATAAAAATAATAGTATTCAACTCTGTATCAATGAATATGACAAAATAACGGTTACATATTCAAAAATTTAAATTAAGCGAACATTAATCGTAAACTAAATTAGCTACGGTATGGTACTGATGCGAAAACGCAACAGTGGTACGAAATGAGTTAAATGAAATATTTTCTGAATTTATTTTTAAACTATATATTTTAGGAATGAAATTTTACACCTGAGTAATATTTTTTTATATTAATTATATTAAAAAATAATGACAAAAAAAAAAAATCGAGAAATCGCTAAAACAAAATTCAAATGCATATATGTTCTGATTCCGTAAAGGAATTTGAACCCGCTATAGCGAAAAAACTTCACCAAGGTAGGTCAAAAAGTAAAAATGTTAAATGTTTTTTGTAGATTTCTGCCAGTAGAATCCTCTCATGTATAAATCTTTGAAATCGATACAGATAAAAGAAATCAGGATTGTTTTTAAAAATCTTCACACCTGAGGTGTCCAATCTGTGAACCCGCCCCCGGTTGGTCTATATGAACCAAGCTCAAAACTTAAACTCGACTACATCTCCACTATCACTATGTGGAATTTCATTGAAATCGTTCACCGCTCGGAAATTCCAGATTAATTTCCATTTAATTTTTGGAATGGGAGACTATGTGCCGCTGTAGGCAATATAAATTATGTCATTTTTTTGTATTTATTAATAAATTCTGTTTACGTGATATTTTGGAAATTTTTTTATAAAAACGATATTTGTTAGTAGCGAAAAACATACATTTTACTAATATTTAGGCCAATTATATGAAAGTTTGTGATGATGCTTTCCCATGCCAGGTTTATTAAAATCAACGAGATATACATCAAACTGTAGGTAATCAGTTCGTCTTTAAAATTATGTTTTCTAAATCTAATTTTACTTAATGGTGCAAATTTTCAATAAAAAACAAGCGCGAATGTTATATTCGGCCCGGCCGAATCTATATACCCACCATAAACTTTTTAAAATTTTTCGTTATATGGGAGGGGGCGGTTAAGTGGGCAGTAAAGTGGGCGGACCACGCCCATTTTTTGTTTCCGAGTTTATATCGATCCCCAAACTATGTATACAAAATTTCGTTGTCGTACATGCTTTTGTTGAAGAAATATAAGCAGAAAAGTATAAAACGGATACCCTGTGTTTCTAGTTTTTAGCCCATTACTTTTTTGTTTATTAACCGATTTAGCCCATTTTTAATCCCAAACAAACCTTATATAAGACAAATATTTGTGCCAAATTTCGTCCCCCTGCGTTGTCCCGTTCGAGTCCTATCCTGGGCGGTAAAGCGGGCGGACCACGCCCACTTTACCGCCCACCTGCCGTATAAGGTGAAAATCGACGAAATTGTGTTAAAATAGTTCAAGGACCAATGTAAACTCGGAAACAAAAAATGGGCGTGGTCCGCCCACTTTACCGCCCCCTCCCGTATAACGTAAAATTTGAAAAAGTTGATGGTGGGTACATAGATTCGGCCGGGCCGAATATAACATTCGCGCTTGTTTATATTTAATTTTTCCATGTGTTGTCTCTTGACTGGTTAAATGTTTATGTAAATTGTCAGGGCAAAACTAAAATTAAACAAAGAATCCTCGAAAGTTTCAACTCAGTTTTTTTATATTTATTAGTTTTAAATGCCTGTAGTTCAGTGAGATTTTACAAAAATGACTTAAAATTTTGGATTTCTTAGTTATTTTGTAAGATCTATTAAGATCCATCAACACTTTCTTAATTTCAAAACAAACTTTAGAAATACAAGGCACTTAAAGTAGGTTACAAGGGGTATCGAAATTTTTTGAAATTTCTCATATGAACATGTAGTATGTACTTACTGAAGAAAGCAGTTCTCGATTTACTGTAACATATCCTTTTAAACTAACAACTGCAGGATTCATTTCTATTGCGACAATAAATATGTCAATTTCCTTTTTGGCTTCCAAATCAGCTTGCAGTAGATCAATGGACAATAATGTTTTCTGTACTCCTTTAGCTACACCAAGTGTTGCTTTGTGGGAACAATCGCAAAAAATAAAAAGCAATGTGCAGCAATATATTACATCTACTATTAATCCAACTTCCTTATAAGAAATATTATAATCATACTTGTGATCCATTATTTCCGCAAATGCACCATATACGGCAATTACAATGTTTACAAATCTAAAAAGATTTAAAAAAATAAAACTGAAAGTAAAACGTTGAATAAAGTTTGAAATACATTTTTTTCATTTGATATCTCAAAAGCTTTGTTTGATTCCCTCTTGAAGTTGAAAGGTTACATTTATTTTTATTACGTAAAGGCTACACTTCGTTGAATCGAAGAAAACACATTTAAATTCGCTTGAAAAATTATGTATAAACTAGTGTTTATAAACCGGTTAATCGAAAAACCGGTTTTTTCTTAAAATTTCGGTTTGCACGAAAATTATGGTTGTTTAAAATTTAACATATAAAAATTTTTACAAATAACAATTCTGGTCAAAATTACACGTGATATCAAAACCTACTGAGTTATTCAAATAAAATTGATAAAATTGATGATATTTTCAATGTTTGATGGTATTAGTGCAGCATATTTTAGGGTTTCCTAGTAAAATTTTAAAAATGTTCTTTTCAATAAAAATCGCGATTTTTAAAAATTTAATGAAAAATTTGGATCGAAACTATGTTATTTCTCCATATATTGATTGAAAATATATTTCGTTAGAGTTTATTACATACACTGAACCAAAAAGGTACATAAATACAATGAAAAAGTTCATTGTTACAATGAATTTGTGCAATAATTTTGACCCTATGTAAAGGTTCATTGAAACAATGTATTACCATACATTAATATTAAAATTCAATGTACAAGTTCATTGATTACATTTATCCCTACATTGAATCAATGAACACGTTCATTAAATGAAATAAATAATTCCAGTGAACAGTACATTGATTTCAATGAACTCATATTTTGTCCCAATGAAACTATACATTGAAAATGTATTATAATAGCATGCTTGTTCTGTATTTTTGGTTTTTATTTTATTTTAAATTAAATGATTAAATTATATGATATTGAGTTAATATAAGCAAAAATTAAATATAAATATAAAAATATTACATTTCACTAAAAAATTTAAGTAAACAAAATGCATGTCCTCTATATTGCTCAATGATGGTATAGAATATCCATTTAGACGCCACATTAATATAACAACAGCATTGTCCTGAACAAAAAAAAAAGTTTATAAATAAAATTATTAAAATTCGTTCAATTGCTTAAAATATTTGAACTAGTTACCTTTAAATTTTTTTGTCTATAAAAATTCCCAGATGTAGCATCCAATTCTTGATCAGTCTGTAATATATTTTTATTAAGAATTCAATTAAAATATTTCATATAATTATGTATACTTACGAATAGAATCCTCTTGGTTTTGAAATCAAATATTTTTTGAAAAACATTCTTCTGTGTCTTAGTGGTTTTATCTACATAAATATAAATGAAATGTAATATTTAAAAACTGTTTAAAATCATAAACATTATTAAACTTACGTGTTAGGAAGGCAAGTCTCCAAATTCTTTCTTTTTGGTAATTAATTTAATTTGGTATATTAAATTATGCTGCTCGACTTCTTCTTTGCGAATAAATTGTATTTATGTATTTTAATAATTCGATTTATAACTTATTTACTTTTTAATTATTTTCGTTTTTAACACAGCACAGATTTTTTTTTATTTTTTGTCTTTTATTTAAAACGCGTCATTTCTTGTTAAGAGATAAAAGAAAACTGAGTTGTATTTGTTTTCGTTTTACTTTATTTCCCATTAGAAAGCATTTATTTTTATATAACTTAATGAAATATTTCATTGGTTCAATGCTTTTGTTCATTGTGTAATGCTTCTTCTTAATTAAATCAATGTATTAGTACATTGAATAAATTAATTCAATGAACTAATACATTAAATCAAATAATTGATTTACTTATTGTATTAAGAAATAAATTTAATGAATGGTTTCAATGTAATATTCATAATAGCGTTAATTTTTTTATTGAATTTTAATTAATATTTTCATTGAAGCAATGAATTCGTACACTAAGTTAATAAATTCTTGGAAAAAATTAATGAATTTCATTTAATGTACTTCGTTTATTGAAATTACTTTTTTCAGTGTAGAAATGCTTTTTAATATTGTGATCCTTTTTTAACACAAGTAAATATTTTTTGGACCATAAAATGTTTATGTCTTAAAATTTTTTGATGCGCCTCCGAATTTTTATCAAGCACAACAAGCACCTACTAATTATGTCAATTATAGTTAATTTCATGCTGTCCACACGATGTGCCTTAGCGAAATGTGTTTTGACAAAAGTGTCCCGTTTTCAATTATCAACTACATTTGACTAAAATTTATGATCCCAATCAATTATATTTATCGCCACTCTTATATCAATACATCTAATATTTGTTTAAATTGCAATTTTCTATATAAATATACAAAAACAAAAAGTGCAATTTTTGCATAATTTTCAAAAAGTCCATAAAATTTTTATATTAAATTTATTTTTAATGCTCCTCCGATTTTGTTATGTAAAATGAAAAAACTAAGTTCACGCAGTAATCCAAACAATTCCATATGAAAATGTGAATTTGCATCGCGAAAAACTGACTTTTTGAAAAATTTTCGCACTTGTTTTCCAAACTTTGAGACTATCTACTACGTTGACTATTTCGGGCACATTAACGGGATATAGCGCAAAATACGCACAATTACAACAAGTGTCAATCACTATCAAATTTTGTATGTCGTTGAGGGGCGCACAGACCGCGCCCAAAAAATTTAAAAATTTAAAAAACCGAAAAATTTTGTCATCAAAATTTTACTACCCTGTATTTAGTTGTTTAAAGTCTGCACAACAACAAATATAGTGCAGAATTTATGTACAAAGTCCGATTAGTTTACTTATGATGGAGTAAGACCAAAAGGCTTAAAAGCGCCAACAAAAATTGTAGAAGAATGGTAAAAACTTAAGTAGTTTTATAAGTTTTTCTATATTATTGAACTTTGAACAACAATCATGGTTATAAAAAGAAACCTATGGTGCTAAAATTTTGCACTGTATTAGATTCAAGTGTTGTGAGTTCAGATCTGTAACCAATTTGTTTAAAATATCATTACCATAAAACTTATTAAGGATTTAAGTCAGTTTCAGCCAGGTTAAACATTTTTGATAATTGCCCACATGTATTTACTTGTTGGAAGTTTAATATATTTTAAAACTGTATGAATAATTAAATCAGATAGATAATTAAGCATTCTATTTACAAAACTTCTAATTTCATGTGAATGAAATTTCCCAAAAGAAGAAAATAACATTACACCTACTAATGTATAGCTTAAGAGAAAAATAAGATTTTATATAGAATAATAGGAGAAAAATAAAGATTTCAAAGTAGAACTAAATAAGTGCAGAAAATGTACTTTTAAATGATTAATAATTCTTCTAAAAATTAAAAACAAATCTCTTTTTAGTAGAAAAACAGTTAATAATTTTTCCAATTTTATACAGATATTTTTATTAATTACATTTGTATATAAAAATTATATAAACATTTCTTTAAGAGAAAAGAAATGTTAGAAAATTAAAAAAAATTTCAAAAAAGATAATATTAAAAATACTTTATAGAATAATTTTAGATCATTATAAAGCTTCAAAAGCTGTGATAAAAGATGCCGAAAAAATTGTTTTTATAAATTATATTAAAACTAGTCTAAATGCTGAAAAAAAGTATTATAAACTTTCGATGTAAATCAGTCGGTATTTATAAAGAACACACAGTGGTCCCAAAACGAAATTTCTTGGAAATAATTCTGTATCTTTAGAACTGCTGGATGTATTTAAATGAACTTTCACATGGACAAGCCTGAGGTGTATGCCAATTGATTTGGAGGAGGGCAGGTTCTTAGCGAGTCTGGGGGACAGGGGGGTGGACCTCCAAAATTGGTCACCTCGGGTATGAATTTTTTTTTAAAAATCGCCAAAATTTGATTTATGATTTGACTGAAAAAAAATTTGCACATAGATAGTCCTTATAATTCTCTACAAAAAATATGCTTACAAGTAAAATTTTTACCCACATTTGGACATGTTTTTTTAAAGTTTTTTTAACTTGGCGGGCTCAATTTGAGTCCTACAATTTCTTAAATATTCTCTGGATTCTGTACAAAAATCTAAACAATTTTTGTGCAAGGATCATATACCTGTGTAGTTTAGATAAATAGTTATATTATTTTGAAGTAGAAAATTTGAAATAAATTGTAATTTTTTTCAAAAAGGTGGTAACATTTTTTCACTTTAAAATCCATTATTTTCCTCTGAACCATAAATTTCTTTTATGTTTCTGAAAGAATATTTAACATAAATGCATGTAAAGCAAATCTGGGGGCAGTTGGGGTAACAGTCTCCCCGCTAGCGCTATCAGAATTTCGTTAATTTTAATTTTTGTGTTTTTAGTTTTTTGTGGAGCACAAAAATGTCAAAGCAGATATTAAAATGAAAATACCTTTGAAACTTACCTCCTTATATTAGCTAAACACGCAAAAAATATTTAATAAGCTACGACTCCTATAACGACAGGGTAACCATTTTACTGAAAAAAGTCAATTTTTGAAGCAAGTTTTTCCCGAAGTGGAATTTTGGGTATTTCGAAGTAATAAAATGGGAATCTATTTATTTTCTTCTTTTATTGACAAATCTTTTTATATTATACTAAAATTTTACAATGATAGCTTAATTAATGTAGATTTTATTTAAGCTCAAATATTATTTTTTGTTTTAAATAACACTAAATACAAACATTTTTCGTTTTTTGATCAATTTAATGAAAAAATTTAATTGGAATACTTTATTATTTATATATTATTATTTTTCAAGTAATAACCTTTCCAACGATACCAAATACTTTACAAAATCGATTAAAAACTAACTAAAACTTTACCCCCTTCGGCAAAATTTGCACGTTTTCCTTCAATTTCTATGGCAAAGCATTCTATATACATAAGTGCACAGCAGTTTCAACGTGTTTTTTAAATAACTTTGTTTAACTTCTGAATCGTTCAACATATTTCAATGGAATTTCATATAGTTATTACTGAGGTAGTTTCCAACTGTTATGAAACGGCACAAGTTTCTAGGTGGCCTCGGGGCAGGGGGGAGGACCGCCGAAATTGGTCACCTTGGATATTATATAAGAAATAATTAAAAGAGTTGACCAATTTCGGAGGTTCTCCTTCTGCCCACAGACCAGCTAGAAATTTGTAATCCTTCAAAGTATTTAGAAAATACCTCAGTAATAAGTATGTTAAATTTCATTGAAATATTTTATCCGTTCAAAAGTTACACAATATTATTTTCAAAAACACATTGAAACTGCTGTGCACTTATATATGTATACTTCAACGTGTTTTTATAAAATAATATATAGTAATTAAACATAATATTTTTGTTTTAAATTATAGAAATGCTATGGAAAATTGCATAAAAACAATTATATATCATCGATTCGACGAAGTGTAGCCTTGCAGGTTTAAATGTTATTCTCAAATAAATCCCTGTGCTGGAATATATGTAAGCTAGCAGATAATTTTTTATATTAAGTATTGACAACTAAACCATCGGAATCCGAAATTAAAATTTATTTTATTTTTAAAACGATTGCTCATTTTGTTATATTACTGTTTATCTCGAAAGCTAAAGTCGATTCAAAAAAAAAAAAAAAGGAATTTATGGACTAGGTGATAGCGGGAAAAAATTATTGACTTCCCAGGATCGCGGACTAAAGGCTATAACACTGGTCGACAAAAAAATACAACACCACATACGAACAGTTGGATTTGATGTATTTTGATGTGCTAAACACGAATCTGCTTTCAGTTTTTTTTCCAACAGGTCTGGATTTTTTTTATGGGCATGTCTAATCCCAGCAAAAACTTGGTAATGGCATGTAGTTACAGATGTAGTTACTTTTTAATGGCAACAATATACAATCTGCATTACATAGAAGTTGTTTAGTAACAAGTTACTTATAAATCGATATGTAATTATTTATTTATGATAAGATTTTCAAAAACACTACTTTTTCTTGATTTTTTTGATTCATATATTTAAAGAAGGGATAATTATATGAACAGGCAAAAGCGTATGAAGTATAAAACTGTGGTAGAAAATGTTTTTATGAAAAATAATAAATAAAAAAAGGATTTTTGTAACCGGCAGTGTTTGCCGTTGGTTATGCTACAGCAATTGCCGATCTTACCTTAGTAAGGGCAAAAGGAGATTTTGGAATAAAAACTAAGGCAAAGTTGTTGCCGATTTGAGTCTTCATCTGAATCTGGTTTATTTGTGGCCAAAGGGCTCTTTTTATACAAAAATTTACATATATTCTATACTATTCTAACTTACTTTAATTTACATTCTATCTTGCTTAATTCTATTCCATACATGTACTTACTCTAATTTCGACAGTCGCAACTTGAAGAATTGACCAATCATATTGTCTTCAAACCGGGGAATTGAGTAACTTTATCAATGTCACTCAAACACCAATATGATCCCTTTAAACATTCGTCATATTTCATTCAAGTGCAGCTTGATGGATTTATGTTTATGTTTGCAGTTTTTGGCGTGTGTGTGTTTAATGTTTTGTGTAAAGTACAGCAGTGTGTAATGAAAGAGCACACTACACCCTTGCCCTTAAGAGAAAAATTAGGGGATTGATTTTTCTAAGCACATGCATGGCAACAATCAATTTTATAATATTTCTTATTAAAATAGTTTTACAATTGTATATTTATTTATATATATGTCTTAATATTAAAATTAGTTAGTAAATATTAATGATAAACTTATAAAATAGAATTAAATGGTTTTAATTGATTATTGTGAAATTGTTTAGTTTTTCCCTTATAGTCTATTGAAGTATTTACTCCATTTCTACCTATAATTCTATATGGTCTCTTTTACGGACTTTGGTTTTTCTTCCTATTTTCCACTTTTAGTAATACTAGATCACCTACTTCTAAATCTAGCTTATTTTCATATTTATTATTTACTGCCTGTCCCACGATGTCGAACGAAAATTTCGTTTCGACAATTTATATGGAAAACAACAAATAAATTTTAAATTTTGTTTTTGTTTCCCTTATATTTTGTCGAACGAATTTTTCGTTCGACATCGTGGGACAGGCAGTTAGTGTTATTTTTTCTTTGGTTTTGGTAATTATATTTTTGGCTTTATTTAATGCAAATTGTAGTCTAACTCGTAGCTCTTGTACATAGTCATCATAATTGTAAATTTTATTTTTGTTTATATTAAAAGTATCAGATGGCAAGCATGGCAATTTACCATATACTAATTCAAAAGGTGAATAGCCTGTATCTATATGAGGAGCTGTATTATAAGCGAATGTAAAATATGGAATCCACTTGTCCCATTCATAATCATTTGCTGTTGTCAGCAAAAATTCATTAAGAACTCTATGGTTTCTTTCAACTGAACCTAACGTTTCATGGTGGTATGGTGTTGAAAATATTTGTTTAATTTGAAGTAATGAGCAAAGAGTAACAAGAGACGAAACTAATTGTCAAAAACCTAAGTCGGTTGTCAAAAACCTAACTCATGCAACAACAAAATACATGTAATCAAATACATTTTGTTGTTGGCAAAAGAAAATAAAAACACATTTTTGTTTACAAAACAACAATTTTGTTTAAATGTCAATCGAGAATTTCATCTCTATATGCTACTCTATGGTAATGAGCATTTATTGTTCATTAACTCATTTACAAATTCTGTTCCTCTATCAGATTTAAGTACTTTAAACTGTCCATACTTTAGAATAAATTGTTCAACTAGTTTTTTCGCTGTAGTGAGTGCATCTTTAGTTGACATTGGGTGTGCAACAACAAATTTTGTTAATTCACATTGCATTGTTAGTATGTATCGGTACTCGTTTGAAATACGAAGAGGACCTACAGTGTCGATTGAAATCACTTCAAAACTATTGTTAGGTGTATTTGTTTGTATAAGTGGTTCTTTAATGTGTCTTGTTTGTTTGTTTTTATTACATTTGTCACAAAACGATACAAATTTCTTAACCATCCTACTCATATTTTTCCATATGTATCGTTGTTTTAGTTTTATAATTGTTTTTCTTATTCCCAAAAGACCTGAATACGTCGTGTTGTGGAATTCGTCAATCAGTTTATATTTCAATACGTCGTCTGTAATTTTTATTGGAGGTTTAAATATCAATATTTTTAATTGAGGGCTTTTATTACTAATTTTTATCTTCTCATAAATTTCTTTAAATTCTTCTTTTGTATACAAATCAAATATTTTATCTTCATTTGAAAGCGCTAATTCTTTTATATTTTCTCTATTCATTTTAGATATCAGTTTCCTCAGAATCGAATCTAGTTTCGCTGAGTTTTCGCTGAATCTTGCTTGCATATAATTATTTTTATTTTCAATATTTTGGGTACGAGATTTCTTCATATTCGAAACAGGTTTCGTTGAATTATTATCACGACCTATGTGCACAGTATTATTTTCTATATATATATTCAAATTCTCTATATTATCAATATTATTAAATTGCAATTTATTTATATTTTTGACGTCATTAATGGAGGTGCATTCCCATATGTGAAGTTGATCAGGCTTCTGAGATGTACATTTCTCCAGTTTATATTCTTTTACACGTGTATTTTCTAATTCATTAATATCTTCTACATTATTCAATTCATGTTCTTCATTATTAATATCTTTTCTCTTATCTAATTCTTTCTTTGCCTTATTTTCTTTATTTTTCATGCCTCTTGTTGTTATTAAAACTTTTTTTTGTTCTTCGTCATATTCCTGTGGTATCATTTGTTTAAGTACATCTGAGTTAATTTCTATTCTGGAAAGTGCGTCTGCATTTGTATTCATCTTGCCCTTTTTATAGACAATTGAGAAATCATAGTCACACAAATCTAGTCTAATTCTAGTCATTTTTTATGAAGGATTCTTATGTGAAAATAGTGAAATTAATGGTCGGTGGTCCGTTACTACTATAAATTGTCTACCATATAAATAAGGTTTAAAGAAATTTATACCCCAATGGATTGCTAAAAGTTCTTTTTCTATTATAGGTTTATTAAGGTCGTGTTTTTGTAAAGATTTACTAGCGTATGAAATTGGTAGGTCTTGTCCAATGTCTCCTTGTGATAAAACTGCTCCTAGTGCGTAATTTGAAGCATCTGTGGTAAGTATGAAAGGTCTGTTAAAATATGGATATTGTAATATTGGTCAAAAGCACTTTGACATTCATTGGTCCATTCGAATTTAACTGATTTCTTTAATAAAGAATTTAATTGTTTTGCAATATCTGCGAAATTTGGTATGAATTTTCTATAATAGTTACAAAATGCAACAAATCTTCTGACTTCGTCTGTATTTTTGGGTATAGGATAATTTTTGACTATTTCGTATTTAGTTGGATCTGTTCTTACACCATCTTTAGTAATAAGATGACCCAAATAAACTACTTCTGGTCTCAAAAAACAAAATTTTTGTGGATTTAGTTTCAGATTATAGCTCTGAAGTCTATCAAGAACCTTGACAAGATTTTGGTTGTGATGATTTAAGCTGCAACCATATACTATTATGTCGTCTACGTACAGAAAAGCTTCAGAATCCAATCCTGATAATGCTATTGTAAGCATTCTTTGAAAACTATTGGATGATACTTTCAAACCGAATGGGAGTCGTTTAAATTGAAAATGACCATGTGGAGTGGAAAATGCTGTAAGTGGTCTTGAATCCTTTTCAAGCTCAATTTGGTGAAATGAACTAGTCATATCGAGTGTCGAAAACCATTTTGCTCTTCCAAGTTTGTCCAAAACATCCTCTAATCTAGTCAGTGGAAATTTATCATTGACAATTCTGTTATTCAATTTTCTAAAGTCCACTACAAGTAGGGTGTTCGACGCGGTTTTCCAACCGGTTTTAAAACCGGGTTTTTCTGTCCATGTGCTGTCGGTTTTTTCAAAATGTTCATTTTTCGAATGTCGAATAGACCGGTTTTTTTTAAACGCAAAAAAACGGTTTTAAAAATAGCATTTTATTTCAGAAAACATGTACTAAATAATGATATTTGAATCGAAATTTAGGAATAATTTTTTAAATATTCATAAAGACTGATTTCTTATGTTTTAAAAATATAGTTTAAGTCTAAATTGGAATTTATTCTGTAATATTAAACAAATAAATAAATAACAATTATCCTGTATGAATTTTTTTATCTTTTGTAATATCTGTAATATTTTTACACCCAATATAATTTTTTATGATTCAATATTTCCTTTATTTTTTAAAGGCGTTGTGTTAAAAAAGTTTCACCTGCAGAATAATTTCAATTAAGCCATGGTTTCTGTTTGTGCAAAATAAAATTTAGTCTAATTTTTGATGATTTTTTTTCTACAATTTTGAAACATAATTATCTTCTAGTCATCTAGATATATAATTTGTTAAGCATTTTTTCTCTTTCCAGAGCTTTCTAAAGCTCCCAAACGACGTAGAAAATTAAAATTTGGCTTAATTATAAAACTTTTCGTCCAACAAATCCTAACGGAGCCATATTTTGAAATTTTTATCAGGAAGCGGATATAAGAGGATTTATGTGTCTTTTTCTAAATTTTTTTTCTCTTTCTAGAGCTTTCTAAAGCTCACAGAAGACGTAGACAATTAAAATTCGGCTTACTTATAACCCTATTCGTCCTACAAATCCTAACGGAGCCAGATTTTGAAATCTCTATCAGGGAGCGAAAACACGGATCTATATATATGGATTTATATATATCATTCCTAAGCATTGTTTCTCTCCACAGCTTTCTTTCTAAAAATCGTCTTACTTATAAAACTATTCATTCTACAAATTCTAACGAACCCAGATGTTTCTATCAGGGACCGAAAAGTCTGTTTTTGGTATTAAGAACTTTTGAGTTGCTATACTTATTATTTGCTCTCCAAATCCTTTCAAAAACTGATTCTGCATTTCGGTCAGGGAGCGCATTACGACAATTTTTTTTTTTTTATTTGAAAGGTTTACGAATTTAAAACTTTAATCAATATTATCCCAATAAATTTAAATAATTGACTTCGATTAGTGAGAGGAAGGTGTCCATATGTTGTTCATATTTTTTTTTTTCTTTTAATTTTCGGATTTGTTTGTGCATATAATATTATTTTTTCCTGGCATTGTCAGGCTTATACGCTTGTATTTAATAAATTTTAACTTGAATATTATAAGAATTATTGATTTTTTTTTTAATGAAATGTAGCCTTTTGATATAAATATTAACTTCTGCAAAAAACCGGTTAACCAGTTTTTTTTGAATTTCAAAAAGTGCAACCGGTTTTTTTTAAATACCCACTATTCGAACTATTCGAAAACCGGTTTCTCAAAAAAGTCGAATA
Organism: Protophormia terraenovae; assembly: GCA_951394005.1. Classification (NCBI taxonomy): domain Eukaryota; kingdom Metazoa; phylum Arthropoda; class Insecta; order Diptera; family Calliphoridae; genus Protophormia; species Protophormia terraenovae. Next base: position 94,023,128 of record OX596073.1, on the reverse strand, counting down.
ATCGATCACCCTAACTACAAGTCTCCATTTCTTTTTATCCTCAGTATTCTTTTTCGGTACCAAAAGGAGCGGAGCATTATATGGACTAACTGATGGTTCTATTATATCCTCGTTAAGCATTCTCTGTACTTGTTCATTTATTATTTGTGTATGTGAATGTGGAAGTCTATAATTTTTTATATACACTGGTGTTTTATCAGAAGTTGTGATATTTAGTTAATAAAAATTATTTACTGTTAAATTTTCATCATCTAAATGAAATACATTTTGATATTTTCTGAAAATTTCTATTAATTCTTTTTTAGCATGTTCGTCACTATTGTTTATGTTAAGTGTATTTAATATTTTATTAAAACGCTCGTCATTGTTTATGTTATTGTAATTTAATATGTCATAATTTTTAAGTGGGTCAGTTTGGAGTTGAATGCCTTTTAAAGTTACAGTAGAGTTCGTTGTATTTAAAATTTGTATATGTGTCATTCCGTTCTTGGGTGCTATCGAATTACTTAAGAAAATTCCGTCTTCTAACTCATCATTAAATATGACGCTATCCTCATTTATATTTAATTTTACTGGTTGTATAATTTCTGTTCTTGGTGGTATTGTTATTGTTAATTCACTAAATGTTTTTGTTTGCATAGGCAAAATTATTGTTGTATTGTTTACAAATAAAGTTAATGTAAATGTTTCATAGTCAATTTTACAAAAATATTTCTTTAAAATCTCGACCAACAATACCATATGTTTCAATTGGAAAATCTGTATCTACTAGTTGAAATGTATGTTTACATTCTATGTTTGTTAAATTTAGATTAAGGTCAATTGTTCCTATTGAATTGATTTCCTGATTTGTGATACCTGTTAATTTACATCTTTCTTCTGGATAATATTCTTCATTTTCGAAATATTTGTTCATACGGCATAGTGATATGTCGGCACCTGTGTCGACAAGAAATGTTAATTTTTTATTTTTGTATGCGACAGTAATGAAATTTGTATTATTTTCAGTTAATTTAAAAATCTTTAATTTTGGCTTTCCGGAGTATTCTCGTACTCCGAGCCTTCCATGTTTCCCGTGTCGTTTATTGTACGTATATATCTTCTGTCTCTGTTATGCATACTTGTATAACTGTTATTTCTGTTGTTAAAAGTGTTGTTCCTAACATTTGTGTTACTGTTATTATTTGACCTAAAACTGTTGTTTCCAGCGTTGTTGTTACTTGTCCTTAAATTATTGTTTTGTCCGAAATTGTTGTTATTTGGTTTGTAATTGTTGTTATTCTGTCTATAATTGTTGTTAATTGGTCTATAATTATTATTATTAAACCTATTACTATTAGACCTATAATTGTTATTATTAAAATTTTGTCTATTTGGTCTGAAGTTATTGGTTTGCCTATAACCTCTTTCAAAATGCATAATAGAGCTAGGGTTTGCTTTTTGCTCATTTTCTAGTTCAAGAGCAAGTTCTGTTGCTTCTTGAAGATTTTTGGGACGTGCAGCAAAAATTGCTGTTTTCATATTGTCATTTATGCCTCTTTTAAATGATTCAAGGGCTAATTTATTATTCAGTGTAATTATGACATTTTTCTCTGGTTCTGTGGCATCAGTTCCTAACTCTTCAATTCCTAATTTATTAAGGTTATCTATTATATCAGTCAATCTGTCCCTGTAGTTATTTACCGTTAAATTTCTTTGGTACAAATTGTTTAACCTATCCTGTAGTTGTGGAATTGTCTTGTTACTTCTGTATCTTTGCTGTAATGCATTCTTCAATGCGTCAAAAGTCTCAGGCACAGCAATAACACCAATAGCCGTTCTAACATTTGAAGTTAGCTTAGCATAGAAAACGTACTTAAGGAAATCCTTTTTAGCTATTTCTGATAAAGTCTTATATATGAGGTTACCTGTCACCATAAAACATTCCAGTTCGTTGAAATTTCCTGAGAATAATGGGAGAGTTTTGGAAGTTGTTTCTAAACTAAATGTTGCCATGATGGATGCTTTATCTTCTTGCATTTGAGCCTTGTTCGAAAATTCTATTATTGTTTTATATAAATTATTAAATTCTATCCTCAGTGCAACTGTATTCTTAGTGTCACCCTTTATTTCTAATGCTGTCTGAAAACCTTCTTTAATATCTTCTATAATATCTAATGTTTCCTTTATGGTCTTTTTTGTATATTTTCTATTGGGACTTTTCTTTAAATTTGCCCAAATATCTTTTAATCTTTTCACAAATTCCTCCATATATAATTTTTATTTTGTTTTATAAATCATATTTTTATTATTACATACTATTACATATATATATATATATATATATATATATATATATATATATATATATATATATATATATATATATATATCCTTTTCCGGACATAGTCCTTAAAATGTTTATTGATTCTATGTATAGTGAATACAATAATTCCAACTATTATTATTATTATTATTATTTTTATATCAATTTCCTGTTTATTTTCTAACTGGCTATTATTGTTTATTATGTTCTCTTCTACTACTACCTCTTTACTTTGAGGTCTTCCCCATTACTTATTTCTTTTTTTAATTTGTCAATTTCCACACAGATTTCTTGAGCTCTCTCCCATGGAATTGGGCTTTGCTTTTACTATCCTTAGATCTTCGGCTAATTTCCTTCTTAGTCTCACTAGACGTCCACCTCTTTTCTTCTTTATTTTGATGTCCACTTTTGGGATTGCTGTCAATTTATCGTCCAGCAATCTTCTTTGCCTCCTATTGTAGTCCTCTATGGTTAGTTTTTTGGGACCTAATTTCGCGAGAACGTATTTCGGGATATCTTCCTTCGTTCCGGTCGGTACATATTCTTCCATCTAAGGAATATATGGTTTAGGATGGCAGGATCGCCATGTGGTAGAAAATGTTTTTATGGAAAATAATAAATAAAAAAAAATGATTTTTGTAACCGGCAGTGTTTGCCGTTGGTTGCGCTACAGCAATTGCCGATCTTACCTTAGTAAGGGCAAAAGGAGATTTTGGAATAAAAACTAAGGCAAAGTTGTTGCCGATTTGAGTCTTCATCTGAATCTGGTTTATTTGTGGCCAAAGGGCTCTTTTTATACAAAAATTTACATATATTCTATACTATTCTAACTTACTTTAATTTACATTCTATCTTGCTTAATTCTATTCCATACATGTACTTACTCTAATTTCGACAGTCGCAACTTGAAGAATTGACCAATCATATTGTCTTCAAACCGGGGAATTGAGTAACTTTATCAATGTCACTCAAACACCAATATGATCCCTTTAAACATTCGTCACATTTCATTCAAGTGCAGCTTGATGGATTTATGTTTATGTTTGCAGTGTGTGGCGTGTGTGTGTTTAATGTTTTGTGTAAAATACAGCAGTGTGTAATGAAAGAGCACACTACAAAACATTAAGCTTAAATTTAAGCAAATAAAGATATTTAATTTTTTTACAGGAGAAAAAGGTAATAAAAGCTTACTTAGTTCCGCGGCATATTGTAAAATTATTTGATTTTTAAATTTTTAATATAGACAACAAACATATTTATTTGCAATTTTTCAAAATGTTATAGTTAATTTTGGTTAAATTGTATACAAAAATTTAATTGGTATTAAGGGTTTGAATACTGAATAAATTGGTGTTTGGTTTTAATACTGTTTATGTGTCAAAATATTCCATAAAAAATAAATTATTTTTCTTGACATTAAAAAAATCAAGATAATAAAAAAATAAAATAAAATTTTGGAACAGCATTAAAATATCTTCCAATAAGATCTTTTGTAGACCATTTAGAGCTAAAGAAGGTAAATAAATGTAAATTCATATTATTGATATAAAATATAAAATACCATTAATCATTTGAAGGGCATAATTACTTCCACAGAGCAAAAACCTTGGCAAATTGATAACAAACCCTATTCCAAATAAAGGTAAGTAAATTTTCAATTCACTTATTATTACGAATATTTAATTAATGGATGAAAATTATTTTCAGATGGACCTAAAAATGTTCACAAACGGCAGTCGTAATCTAAAAGAATGTCTTGTTGATTTTCTTAACAAATTTCCATTGGTAAAATATTCTTTTAAAGTACAAAAAGTTATGGAATTCAGAAAATATATGTAAAATGTACAGAAGGTAAATTAGAATGTCTCCAGAAATTGCGTTTTTGCTTTCTTCTTTTTAATATTATGCTATACATATTATAAATAAAATTACATAACAAAGTGCCATCAATAAATACAAATTTACGGTTAAAATAAAAAAGAAAGGATTCTTATATCCTGTTATTTCATTACGTAACTAGTTTCTGTTGTTTTTGTAATAATGACTTCAGTAATACTTTAAAATCAATGAGTTATTGAATAGCTTAAAAGTAGTTAGTTCTTGTAATGACATCTAAGTAATGATATTAGGTAAGTAGTTGCGTGTTAAAATAATGAGTTATTCAGCTAATGTGTAAGTAGTGAAGAGCCATTATATTAGCTTCTTAACTCATTACATGGCAACAAAAGTTTTTGCTGGGATATTTCGGCCATAGTAAGGCCATTACTCTAGTATATTTCCTTATAACTTAAGAACGGTGTGTACGATTGCCATAAGTGATACACCAAAAGATACGTATGAAGAATATCTTCAAATCTCTTAAACTTGATTTTTTATGTGCTCAATAGTTTCGTAGTTATTTTGAAATAAGTGTAAATAAGTAAAATAATATTTTTCATGCAAAATTTTAGATTTTTATTAATAAAATATCTAAATAAATGAAAACATCAAAAATGTTTCAGTTTATCATCTTAAAGCTGGTAATGCTGCGAATCAAATAAGGCATGCATCTTTAAAATTGATGCATAAATCTTGATTTTATTCACAGTTAAGTAAAAATACCCATGTTACATACAATTGTATAGAAATACAGTGGTGGGCAAACAAATTATTTTTTTATTTTTTCTTGAAACAAAAATAGGTAAACTAAGAGGTTTTTGACGATTTAAACAAGAATCTGCATTCACTTTTTTTCAATCATGTACTGATTTCTTTTTATGGGCATGACTAATATCATCACCTTATTCAGCGATTACACTATAAAATTCGATAATGGTTTGTCAAATGTAGGCTATAACTCAAGAACCGTTTACACGATTTTGACAAATGATCCACAAAAAAACGCATACGAAAATTGTCTTCAAGTTATTCAGAGTTGTGGATCAAAATTTTTACGATTTTTCAAATTTTTTTTTTTAATTTTTTGCTACTAATTACCAAATAACTACGGAAATATTAACAGAACAAAAAATTATGTAAATTCAGCTTAAAGACAATTTAAGTCGCTATATATTGGAGTTTAATTTATCTTAATAGGACAAACCGTTCTCGAGTTATACAAGTGTGACTGCCTAAAGGCGGTGTTATAGTAGTCATGCCCATAAAAAAAATCGATACGTGATAGAATAAAAGTAAAATCTGATTCTTATTAAGCACGTTAAATTCCATCTAATCCACCTATTTTTTTTTATTTAAGACGAAAAAAAAATTTGGTTGACGGAGAGGACTTGGAAAATGGTACTCCCCAAACAACGAAAATAATAATCTTAGGAACTATTATAGCAAAAGCTATAACATTTTGTAAGAATGACTTTCTCAACTACTTCCATAAGGGAACGGCAGGATCAAGGGAAATGGTACCTCCCATACAAGGCAAATATTCTTAATGGCATATCTAAAGAACTATTATAGTGAGAGCTCTCAAATTTTGTGGGAACTTCTTTCTTATCATATGGCATTGATGAAATGAAAATATGACGGATAGGATAGCGATATTAATTTTCGCATATCTAAAGGAGTCATTTATTGAAAATAAGATAGTAATCTATAAAAAATTACTAATTTTAAACTATTTCTTACAATTGGTCACCAAATATCAGGTTACTCTTATATTTGAAAATAATTTAGTTTGTATGAAAAGCGGCGTTAAAATGATGTGTAAAAGTGAGTTTAGTACTTGATAAAGAATAGCATACAGTGGTTCTAAAACGCTTTTTTTTTTGGAAATAATTCAGTAACTAAAGATCCGTTAGAGGTATCTCAATAAAATTTCACATGGTCAGAGCTGAGGTGCTTTCGAGGAGTGCAGGCCCCTAGCGGGTCAGGGGGGAAGTGGGTGGCCCTAAAAAGTTACCCATCTCGGGTATGTTATTTTTTAAAAAATCGCCAAAAATTCATTTATGATATGACAGAAAAGAAATTTTATATATCGTGTAGCAATATTATTTAGAATTTTGTAGGGAATATGGCAAACATTTTAGAAAAATTCTAGGGGCAAAATTAAGCCCGCCAAGTTTAAAAAACTAAAAAAAGGCGAGGCAAAAATGAGGTAAAAATGTATTTCGACACGAATATCTCTTAAACTAAAAGAGATAACCTACACATGTAAGCGTATTTTTTATAGAGATTTACAAGGCTTTCTTTTCTGTCATATCATAAATGAATTTGTGCCGATTAAAAAAAAAAAATAACATACCCGAGATGGGCAACTTTGGAGGGACACCTACTTCCCGCTGACCCGCTAGGGGCCTGCACTCCTCGAAAGCACCTCAGCTCTGACCATGTGAAATTTTATTGAGATACCTCTAACGGTTCTTTAGTTACTGAATTATTTCCAAAAAAAAGCGTTTTGGAACCACTGTGTAGCATGTATAACTACTCATGAAATGTACTATTTATTTTATATATTTCATGTGTATTGGATCAGAAACATTAACAGAAAAAAAAATTTAAGTAAAGTATTTCTTTAAAAATCGTTATATAAACAGGATTTTGTAATATTTAAGAGCCAGTTTTTCACTTCTAGATTAAATGCCAATTAAAAATTAAATTAGTTAATCTAAACATTAATCTAATCCGCCATTTGTGTTTTCAAGTACGAGATTAAATCTTCAAGTATTGCCATCATTTATAAATAAAATATGGTAATTTGTGCAAAAATCACATGCTGTTATCAAAACAACCGGATGTCTCAAATAAGAAGGAAATCCAGAGTACTTTTTCATTATTACACAGAGAAAACACTTTGCAAGAATTATTTCACAATTCGATTGTAGTAGCCGAATTTATATGGTACTCCTAAATATTCGTTTATATGGTTGTTGTGAATTAACTTCAAAATAATTGACATTTCCTTTTAATTCATTTATACACATTTCATTTACAAATTTATTTATATTTTAAAACGAATTTATAACAAAAATATAATTTTTTAATAACAATATAAAATAAAATACATACATACATATGTATGTTTTATGATATATTGGCGTCTGCTTCGCGTATTCAAAGTATATTCTATAAAATATTTATCATCAGTAGTGCAAAATCTAAAACTTTACTTAAACTTTTGTTTCTGCTGCATTAACATTTTTTGTTTAAATTCTTTTCATTTGTATTTTATTTTTCATAAATGTCAAGAACTTAAAAATTTTTTCATGACTCTGATATATAGTCGGTCACAGACACCGAATTGCATTTTTGTTATTTAAACCAAATTATTGTACAACATTAAGGACAGCTACAACCGAAAATTTATTTATATTTCAAAATATCATAACACAACCATATTATTGATTATTAATACCAATATTTAGCTCTGAAATGAGAAAATAAACCGGTTGTGTTCATAGAATTTGTTTAATTGATATTTCGACCTCACAAATTGATTGAGGGTATCGACACAAGAATTGTTGTTACCACAATTTTATTATAATTTTCATTTTATGGTTGTTAATGTAGAAACTTTTTTATATTTGTAAATTTTTAATAACTATTATTAAATATTAGTTTATTTTATTGTGTGTGTGTATGTATGGAAATTTGAAATAAATTAAATTTTAAGAGAAATATGTAATAATGTCCGTGTTTGGTCATTTTAATAAAAGAATTTTCCAAAGTTAAAAAACCACTAGCTTTCATGACAAATTGTCTATGACGACGGCCGGAAGATTTATTTTATTACCTTGGAAATACTTAGATCTCACAAATTTGTGTTTGTATAGCTAAATTATATGTATATATATATATATATATATATATATATATATATATATATATATATATATATATATATATATATATATTTATATATATATATATATCTATATATATATATATATATATATATATATATATATATATATATATATATATATATATATATATATATATATATATATATATATATATCTATATATATATATATATATATATATATATATATATATATATATATATATATATATATATATATAATTTTCCTAATTAATGGAGTTTTGTAAGTTTCTTTAAATTTATACATGCATATTTTGTCGTCAGTCAAAAATCGAGAAAAATTAAGTAAAATAATTTGTAAAAAAGAGGGCGTGACGTCCAATATATAAGTCTTATGAGGTTTAGTCTGATCGGTATGTGTGTCAAAGCTCAAATTCCATTCAGGGGAATGGTAAAAAAGAGAAATCAAGTAAAATATTTTGTTAGAAAAGGTGGACGTAAAGGGGATGTGGTTTAAAATAAATAAATCGTATAATCTATAGTTGATTCAGAACTTTATTTTTACCACATTTCATGTAAAGCGGTTTAGTATATGGGGTATACAATTTAACAAAATTATGTAAAGAATTTTTTTACAAAAAGTTGCCGCAAATAAGGCGTGACAAAAAAAAAAAAAAAAATAGGTCTTATAAGACCATTTTATTTCTGAATTATAAATGTACAAAATTCTACGTAAATTAATTCAAGAGATAAGTAAAAAGTTAATTAGAAATAAGTCAAATATCATTTCCGAAATAGCCTATAATTTCTTTCTGAAACTGAATTATCTATGTATCAAATTTCATGTCCAGCAATTTTGCCGTGACAGAATAACAAAAATAGTATGTTTTATATAAACTAAAATATAATTGTTACAAAAAGGGAGCATAAAAAGCGGCGTGGCATCCAGTAAATATATTATATTATATTTATATATTATAAATATATTATATTATAAGTTGCGTATTTTTTGAAACTTTGTAGTCCTTTTGAGAAAAAAATTTGAGTAGGCATTTTTATTATGTATGGAAAAAAAACTGAGTAGGCATTTTTATTATGTATGAGCTCTAATTTGATACATATATCGATTTTTCATGTATGAAACATCTTTTAGGAAATTGTCACAAAGTGTAAGTATATACAAAACTCTTTCACGACAGAATTCACTCGAGTTAATTAATCGGTAGATTAAGCAATTGATCAAATTTCTTATACTCAGTACATTTATAATCCTGCTTTAAATATGCTAATTCAAAAATGTATATCCCTTTTGGGTTTAAGTTGTTCAATAAGAATAGTATTAATTACAGGTCGGCAAAAAAGATTTTTTTTGTGTTCCCTCAAAAAAAATAAAATATGTGGACTAGATGGACTTCCGCATGCTAAACTGTTTTCAGTTTTTTCCCATCGGGTCGAGATTTTCTTTTATGGGCGTGTCTAATATTGCGTCCTAAATAAGCCACTTACTCGAGTATATTTCACTATAACTCGAGAACGGTATGCACGATTTAATTAAATATTACACCAAAATGTAGCTTTAAGTCGTTCTACTAACAAATTTTTATCCGCTCAATAGTTTAGGAGATATTTCGAAATATATTTCAGAAAAAAATGCTTTCATACTAAATTCAAGATTTCTTTTTTTTCACTAAAATTTCTTTTTAAAAGTGAAAACATCAAAAATGTTTCAGTTTATCATCTTTATCTTAAAGCTGGCAAAACTACTAGTAAATAAAGCCACGTATCATAAAAATTGATGCACAAATGTTGATTGCATTCACAATTAAGTTACCCATGAATACATACAGTTAAGTGGAAATACACTAGTGGGCAAAAAAAAAAAAAAATCGCTTTAAATATAAAGAGATAGATGAATTAGATGGAATTTAACGTGCTAAATAAGAATCAGCCTTTATTTTTTTCTATCATGTATTGATTTTTTTTTATGGGCATAACTACTATGACCCCGCTTTTAGGCAGTCAAACTTGTATAACTCGAGAACGGTTTGTCCTATTTAGATAAATTAAACTGCAATATAAAGTATCCTTGATCTGAATTTACATAATGTTTTGGCCAGTTTATATTTTCGTATTTATTCGGCAATTAATATGGAAAAGATTAAATTTTTTTTTAAATCGTAAAAATGTTGATCCATAACTCTGAAATTGTTGGGCGAATAAAAATATTGTTGACATACTTTGAAGACAATTTTCGTATGCATCTTTTGGTGTATATATATAGTCTAAATTTGACAAACCATTCTCGAATTTTATAGTGTGAACGCTGAACAAAGGTGATGATATTAGTCATGACAATAAAAAATCAGTACGTGATAGAAAAAAGTGAATGCAGATTCTTGTTTAACTCGTCAAAATCCACCTAGTCCACCTATTTTTGTTTCAAAAAAAAAAAATATATATATATGATAAATTGAAACATTTTTGATGTTTTCATTTATTTAAAGATATTTTATTAACAAAAAATCTAAAATTTTGCACGAAAAATATTATTTTTGGACACTTATTTCAAAATAACTTTGAAACTATTGAGAGTTTAAGAGATTTGAAGATATTCTTCGTACGCATCTTTTGTTGTATCACTTATGTCAATCGTAGTTATGAGGAAATATACTAGAGAAATTGCCTTACTGTGGGCGACATATTAGACACGCCCATAAAAAATCAAGACGTGATGGAAAAAAACTGAAAGCAGATTCGTGTTTAGCACATCGAAATGCATCAAGTTCTACTATTCGTCTTTGGTGGAGGATTTTTTTGTCGACCAGTGTTATTTAATTACTAGCTGTTTGTACCAGGTTTTCCGATTAGTTATTCAGTGCATCTAAATATATATTGGGAAATTTTAGTAGTTGTTCCTTAGAATCAGAGACTAATCGTAAATTTAGAAAGCCTTACATTATAAGCATTCACGGTTAAATTGCATAGTTAGATGAAAAATATGCTTCCTTAAGCCTATATTGTTTTCATATTTTGAATTGAAAACATAGTTTAAATCACTTAATAAATATTCCTAAATATGTAAAATTATAACATTGAACCGCATAACTTTTTGATGCTGTAAATGATATAATTTCCTATAAAGTTTTATAGTTGAGATGGTAAAAAAGGTCGAATATGTGATGAGGTATTAATATCTGAGGAACTATTATAGTGAAAGTCTGAAAACTTCGTGGAAATATTTTTTTATCACACTACTTAGCTGCAATGAATTATTATTAGGGGGCGGATTTATATGCATTTATTTTTGGAAAATATGCGCCTATAAAATGCACTTAAAAATTAAAAATATACCCTAAAAAATTAAAAAATATGCATTTATTTTTGCATTTTTTTTTTTTTTTTAATAAAAAGAAAAAAATAAGTTGTTCTATACGAAAAAACCAAAATCAGTCCATCTTAAGCTAAGAAATGCAGTACATTTTGTATTTTTAAAAGTTAAAGCTATGTTTTAAAAGATTAATACTAATTATTTGTACTTTTTTAAATTTATACTCTTTAAGATCACATTAGTGACATTGAGTTTAACAACCTTAGTTAGATAGGTTTTTAACAACATACACAAACATATTTTTTTTTACTAAGTTGTCAAATGTAAATGATTGTCTATTTTGGCGTACATACATAGAAAATGATCTTTTAACGTCAACAGAAGTGATAGGAGCCAATTTGAATAATTGTATTTCGGAAGAAGAGTATTCTTCTAAACGCGAAACATCATCTGAACGTAATGTAATTGATTCTGAAATTTTTTCGCTTTATCAAATATTTTTTAATAACAATTTGCAACTTTAATTTTATTTTGTTCAGCAACGGGGCCTTCTGCAGCTTATATTTTTTCAATAGAACTATCTATTAAACTGATTTGAGTACTTAATGAATCGAAACCCTCTAATTTAGTAATAGCTTCAGAAAGAAAAATTAAAATGACGATTGTGTTTGATTGAGAATAACCGGAAAATGAGTGTTAAAAATCACTAGAACAACTGTTATGCACATTTTACCAGAGACCGGATTTTTTTCATCTAAATTTATTTATTGGATCTTCACTAAAATAAGTGAACTAACAATAAGTATTTCTAATCTTAACTCTAAATCTTAATTTATATTATGTCCAACCACTGTCGGACGAAAAACTATATGTAATCAAAGAGTTTAGCTTAGGCGGAGGTTTGTTGTGTTCCTTCTTCTCAAACGGTTGTAGCCATCGCTTCTTATTATGTTTCGAGCAAGTGGGTTAGGGTGTACTTCAAGCTTCCTCAAATAGGATTCTGCGTGTTTTCAATAGGAACATTGGGGACCTTGTGAATATTATAATTTTTTATATACCTGGCTGCTGCGGTTATCATTGGAAGTATTTTATTTTGGAATCTTTGAATTTTTTCAATATTTAAAGCTGAGGCCGTGCCCCATAGTTGGATACCATAGATACCATATTGGCTTTATAATTGCGTTATAGATCAACAGTTTGCAGTCCAGACTTAATTTAGAATTTCTACCAATTAGCCAGTTAATCTGAAGTGATTTCAACTTCATTTTGGTTAATTTTTTATCTATATGTGATTTCCACGTAAGACGTCGATCTAGAAGCATACCAAGGTATTTTACTTCCGTTTGTTGGGGTATAATCTGATTATTTATCAGGATTGGGGGGGCACGAATCTCTCCGCAATGTGAATGTAATATGAATACATTTCTGTTCATTCACTTTTATTCTCCATTGCGTCAACCATTTTTCTAAAAATAGTATATGATCCTGCAAGAGTTTAGATGCCTCTTGGGGGTTTTTATGAACGCCTAGTATAGCTGTGTCATCTGCAAATGTTGATATATGTTTTCGACTATTAGTTGGCATATCAGAAGTGTATATTAAATATAAAAAGGGACCCAGTATACTTCCTTGGGGTCTCAGATATAAGATTTATAAGCCTGTGAGTTTGTTCTGTGGTGCTATGTTTTTCTCTAAAAAAAATTGATGTGTTGGAATACAATCGAATCGATTCACTATCGGTTTAAACTTTTTCGTTAATAGCTTCTCAAATAGGTTTGATATATTAGACAACAGGCTAAAAGGCCTATACGATTCTAATTTAGTGTGATCTTTTCCATTCTGGTGGATAGTATTCAAGGCGTAATATATCATTAAAAATGAAAAGTATTATTCTTATTGCTATCCAGATTAGCTCCAAAAGCATTTTGTTACGGATCTTGTCAATACCTGGTGCTTTTTTGGAGTTTAAATCAACAATAGCCTTATCGATCTCTCGAATCTCAAAACAAAGGGGTTCAACTGCTCTAAAACGGGGTACAACAAGTGGCAACTCCATTATGTCATCTGATAAATTTGGGGAAAATACGTTCTTTAGATGACTAACAATCAGATTCCTCTTTTCGGTACCATATCTTGCCCAGCCTCCACTTGTATTTCGTAGAGGGGGCCTACTTGTAACTGGTCTTTTAAGATGTTTCGTAGCTCGCCACAGTAAGTAATTCGAATACGGGGTGGCATCTAGGTTTTCCAAATATTGGTTCAGTGATTCAGTTTATTGATACTCTAGTAGCTTATTAAGGCGCTTTTGGCATTCTCTTAGCTTCGATTTAAGTTGAGGGGATCTGAGAAGTTGCCACTCTCTTCGAACTCTTCTTTTTTCAGTCAAGAGCCGTTCGACATCCACAGAACAAATTCTATTATATCTGTTTTGTCGGGGGGTTCGGGTAGCATGTTCAGCAGCAAGTTTTAAACTTTTTTCAAAATTATTGAGAGAGAGAGATCGATATCTTCTGGTGTTCTCAGCGATACATTTTCCGTGAAATGAGTGCTAATATATTTTTTATATTCCAACCAGTTTATTTTTGTGTTAGATATCACTGAGATACCATTAGGGTTTACAATTTCTCGGTGGTTCAATATAGTAACAAAATTGGGTGAATGATCTGAAGATAATTCTAATGAAGATTTAACATGAATTAATTCCCTTGGTAAATTCCTCGTGACAGCGAAATCGATAACATCAGGTATTTTATTTGGGTCAGTAGGCCAGTATGTTGGTTCTCCACTCGAAATAACAATCAAACCCAGAATGTATGCTTAGCGTTATAATCGCCAGCTGCCAGGAAACGGGGTCCTAGTGATTTATAAAAATTTTCATATTGATATTCTGAAATTGAAAACCTGGGGGGTGAATATATCGATGAAATCACTAAGTTTCTATAACAATCATAAATACAGATTGTTATAGCTTGAAGATAATCTTCACGAAGATCACACATTAAGTAGTGTTTGATACGGGTTTTTTATTAAAATGCCGGGGCCTCCACATGCTCTATCTCTTGGATCTTTAGTGTCATAAAAGGCATATCCATTTATCCTAAATAAGCTTCTGGACGTCAAATGGGTTTCCGAGACTAACATTATATCTATGTCATGACTTCTAAGAAAATATTCAAGTTCATTTTTGTGTTGGCGAATGCCGTTGGCGTTCAAAAAACTTATTTTTAGGCGGTTTATGGTTTGTTCAGCACAGCCTGCAATAACATAGATTGCATTTTAAGCATTTCTTGCATCATATTGCTCATTGAATTTGTAAAATTATTTACCGATTGAACGAGAGAATCGATTGTAGCTTCTAGCCGGGTAAAATTGAAATCGGGCATTTGCTCTCTTGCCTCTGGGTTCAAATTATTTTGGTGTTGATAGTCCTGCGGTAAAGCTTGGTTGTTCTTAAGGATGTTTGCGTACGAGGCTTTATTGTCAGAAGACTGTTATTAACGGGGGGTAATTTACCTTGAGGGTATTTAATGGTTGAACGGGGGAAATTTTCGATTTCTGGCTTAGTGATTTTTTAACGATAGAGTATACAGGATAGCCTCTGTAGTATGGTTTCCTCCAGAATTACTACATTTTTTCAATTTAGAGTCATCTTTAGATTTATTACATTGTGATGAATCGTGTAACTCTCCACAAACAAAACATACGGGTGGCAATATGCAATAAGCCTTGGTATGATCATATTCTTGACAATTTATACATTGGACTGGGCTCGATCGTTAATGTGGTTCTTCTACAGTGATTTTGCGGTGTAATAAATATTTTATGATATAAATAGGGCGAGTTTCATTTTTTTTTTTCAGTTTCATATCGAAGGGTTCTAATTCCACACGGAAGAGCGGTTGAGGAATTTTCTCCCGATTTCGAATTTTTTTAACATTTTTAATCTTGAAGCCTTTGTCCTCCAAGCTTTTCTTGATTTAAACAGGTTCGACACTAGTCAACATCCTTTATAACAATCTGTAGACCCTTACTACCTTTCAGTTGATAAGTATAAAAACTTTTCTTATGGGTTTCGAAATCTGACACAACTTTACGATAATCGTCTTCACTATTTACCTGTATTTTGGTCTCATGAATTGTACCTCTTTTAATGGGGGTGACATAAAATGAGTTTTCACCTATCAATGAAATCAAATTTCGAACCAAAGTGTTCGAGTTAATTTCTCTTAAATAAATAGGTGGTGGTTTCGCTTGCCTAATTATATTAGCGGGCTCATTGCTCTCACATCGCAAAATAGAAAAACGATTTTCATTGTTCGGTCTATCAAAGTTACTATCTTTAGATAATTTTGCCAAGGGTGCTATTTTCGAGGACTTAGGGCTTCGTCCTCGTTTTAAAACTGTAATGTATCGATTCATTCCAACTTGAATTTGAGATTTTTGGTCACTATTTAAAGGGTGCCCAATCTTGGGTATAGAACCAGTTGAAGGGTTAATTGTTCCTGTACTTACTACTTAGCATAACTTCACGCGCAGATAAAATATTATTGTTTTCTGGCAACTTTCTATCAGCTGAGTTGTTTTCTTTAGTTGAATAATTATTAATTGTCAACAAAGCGGGGGAGCAGGAACGAGCACGATTGAAAGGCTTGGCGGTTAAATACAAGCTGTCATCAGTTCTTTTATTTGTTTTATTTATTAAATTATCATCAACATTCACAGTCACATATGCATTTCTGCCGTTTACACTAAGCCTTCGCTCATTAGTATTTGCGTTTAAGAGACTCATAAAGAGTGTATGCAAATACTTTTATTAACACTTGTTCTCTTTATTTTAATTAAGATTACACAAATAAACACACAAAGAAATATGAAATTAATGGCACAGATTATATTTAATTTCGTTTTCAATTTAAATAGGGCTTTATTCTATTTTTATTTAAAATATTTTATAAAAATAAACGCGTCCATTCGCGTAATATGTATTGTACGGGTATAATTCATATTTTTGACCGATAGTATCATTAAAATAACGATTTAATTCGGAGTAAAAATAAAACACGTCTGTTGAGCTCAATCAACAAGAATATATGAGTCCGGATTTTAATACTAAAAAAACCACCTTTTTATTTATTTTATTTTTTATTTCAATCGAAAACAATCTTCAATGTTCAAAAAATAATGAAAATCCATAATAATTTTTTTTTTTTTTTCATCAATAGTTTAATTTTTTCATCATGATCGAAATAAAAAATATAAATATCTTTTGTGATATTTATTACAAAAGTATAAAATTATTTTCAACTTTTATCATCGGATGAAAAATTTTTAACAACAACAATTTCATTGAATAAAAAAAAATATTTTTGAAACAAAAGTATGAATAAAAAAACAATCATTTGAATTTTTTTCATACAGATATTTATTTTTAAAAATATTTATCGTTAAAGATATCTATTATTTTCATCATGATGGATATGGGCAATTATCAAAAATTCTTAACCTGGCTGAAGCTTACTTAAATCCTTAATAAGTTTTGTGGTAATGATATTTTAAACAAATTGGTTACAGACCCAGCAAAAACTTGGTAATGGTATGTAGTTACGGATGTAGTTACTTTTCAATCATAACAACATACTTTCTGCATTACATGAAAGTATATTAGTAACTACTTACTTTTAACTTGATATGTAATCAGTTACATAAGATCAGATTTTTGGAAATGTTACTTTTTATCTATCTCTTCATTTATATTATAAAAATTATATATTTTAAAAGTGGGTAAAATATGAAAAATATTAATTATTTGTTGAAGTCACGAAGACTAAAACAAATAATTAATCGTAAACATACGGTATAACTCTTAAACCAATAAAGGGGTATAAAAATGTACTAGAGGAAATTTATAGGAAATTTTATTATCTATAAATGTTGTATTAACATCAAAATACGTACTATGCTCAATAAGCTAGTTATATGCAAAAAGTGTTATTGTTAATTTAATTTTACTGTCTTGTGTACTAAATAAATTTTGTGTCTGAAAATATGTTTGTCAAATTTTTCAAAATTAAAAATTCTTGACATAAAAAAATAAAATCAAGAAAATACAATTTTTTTTAATGTTTACAAAAATCAATTTCTTATTTCAAAAGGCTATTGGTAAATTATTAGTGTTTAAAAGTGGTAAGTATCTGAATATTACTTAAAAATATCCACTAAT
This sequence comes from Protophormia terraenovae, assembly GCA_951394005.1. Lineage (NCBI taxonomy): Eukaryota > Metazoa > Arthropoda > Insecta > Diptera > Calliphoridae > Protophormia > Protophormia terraenovae. Next base: position 94,005,521 of record OX596073.1, on the reverse strand, counting down.
TTGTATTGTTTCTCTCAGGCACATTGACATAAATTTATAATACCTTGAAACTCAACAGGCAACAAATTTGAAGCGATTGCAATTTAGGAAATACAATTACATAAAGGTAAGAAAATTCTATTGACTTTCTTAAAACAATTTGTTAAACGTATTAAACTCTTAACAATTTTCAGACAAGGGCAGGTCAGTAAGGTCCGGTATTTTATTCAATTTCTGCACGGGTCACAAGAATGAGCTTCAAGAATTAACTCCAAGTCTATGGTATGAAATAGTATGTCAAATCCAGATTTCCGCATATTTTCAAATAAATAAATTAAAAAAAAAAAATCTGCTTTTTATTTTCAATACTTCAGTACTTACTTGTAACCGATAATGTAACTAGTTACTATTCATTTTGCTAATAATGACTTCTGTAATACTTTGAAACTAATGAGTAATTGAATAGCTACAAAGTAATTAGTTCTTGTAACGACATCTAAGTAATGACTTTCTGAAATGCCTACCTGTAATAATATAGAGTAAGTAGTTGCCTCTAATGACATCACCGTGTTAAAATAATGAGTTATTCATCTAATGTGAAAGTAGTGTAGAGCCATTATATTAGCTTCTTATCTAATTACATGGCAAGCAAAGTTTTTGCTGGGGATCTGAACTCACAAGATTTGAAATTAATAGAGTGCAAAATTTTACCACAATAGGTTTCTTTTTATAACCATGATTGTTGTTTAAAGTTCAAGAATATAGAAAAACTGATAAAAACTACTTAAGTTTTTAAAATTTTTCTACAATTTTTTTTTTTTGATCTTTCTCTATCATAAGTAAACTAATAAGACTTTGTATATAAATTCCCCACCATCTGTGATGTTGTGCAGAATTTCAACAACTAAATACAGGGTAGTAAAGTTTTGATGACAAAATTTTTGGTTTTTTAAAATTTTCAGTTTTTTGGGGCGGTCTGTGCGCCCCTCAACCAAATACAAAACTTGGGATAGGGATTAATACTTGTTGTAATTGTGCGTATTTTGCGATATATTCCGTTGATGTGCCCGAAATAGTCTACGCAGTAGATAGTCTCAAAGTTTGGAAAACAAGTGCGAAAATTTTTCAAAAAGTCAGTTTTTCGCGATGCACATTCACATTTTCATATGGAATTGCTTGGATTACTGCGTGAACTTAGTTTTTTGTCATTTTACATAACAAAATCGGAGGAGCAATAAAAATAAATTTAATACAAGAATTTTATGGACTTTTTGAAAATTATGCAAAAATTGCTCTTCTTGTTTTTGTATTTTATATAGAAAATTGCAATTTAAACAAATATTAGATATATAGATATAAATATAATTGATTGGGATCATAACTTTAAGTCAAATGTCGTTGATAATTGAAAACGGGACACTTTTGTCAAAACTAAGGCACGTCGTGTGGACAGCATGAAATTAACTATAATTGACATAATTAGTAGGTGTTTGTTATGCTTAATAAAAATTCGGAGGCGCATCAAAAAATTTTGATAGATAAACATTTTATGGACCAAAAAATATTTACTTGTGTTAAAAAAGGATCACAATATTAAAAAGCATTTCTTTGTAATAAACTCTAAAAAAATATATTTTCAATCAATATATGGAGAAGTAACTTAGATTGGATCCAAAGTTTTCACAAAATGTTTAAAAATCGCTATTTTTATTGAAAAGAAAATTTTTAAAATTTTACTAGGAAACCCTAAAATATGCTGCACTAATACCATAAACACCAAACATTGAAAATATCATAAATTTTATTTTAATAACTCAGTAGGTTTTGATATTACGTGTAATTTTGACCAGAATTGTACATAAACTTCTAGTTTGTAAAAATTTTTATATGTTCAACTTTAAACCGCCATAACTTTCGCGCGCCTTAAAGGAAATGATTAACACGAACTGATTCTACATGCATTTGAGTCACTTTATATGTATACAAAAGGATTTTAATGTGCCATCAAAAAAAATTTATATTTTTTTAAAGGGCTAAAATCAAAAATGTTTGATAATTGCACATATTTATATTAAAAATAAAAATCCTTCACATATTTTTTTCAACAAATGAAAAATTATTTTCTGAACAGTAAAGATATTTATATTGATTAAAAAATAAAAAGTTTTCGGGTGCTTGCATTTTACATTAAAATGAGAAATATAAAAATAAGATTGTAACAAAAAAATATTTAAAAAAAATATGCGTTATTAGGTAAAATTTGCAGAAATATGCATTTTCAACAAAAAATTCAAAAATGCCATTTTTTAATAAAATATCTGATTCGGATAGATAACAACATAAGATCATTTTTAAATGCTCAAAAAAAACATGCATTTACATATAAATCCGCCCCCTTATTATATTAGATAATTAAATATCAAGAAACTATTTCAGTGATTCTTCTTTAAGAACGGCTCACTTAAATGAGAAATTTTTAACTTTTCTAACTGAAAAATATTTTTTCCGAATGTGTGATTCCAATCTGAATCTTTGCCTATTACTTCAAATAGAGAACATAAAGGATGTCTCACTAACGACAATTTTATGGATTTGCAATGGAATTATCCTAAAAAATTTGAAGGTTATTACCATAATCACTAAATAATAGACTGTTCATTTAAAAAAGTTATTTCAAAAAGTAGATTTTCGGTGTAGTTAAATTTTGTATCTGTGATATATTATCGGTTAGTTAGATAGTCTGTCCTTATTATTCATTATTCAATATTTGGAATAATAAAGTGCAAGTCCCATAATTCCACAAAAATTACCAAAAATAAAAACAATTTTTTATTAAATTTTGTCAGCATTTCCTGTTTACTACTTAAGTAAAAGACGCTTTTGAAAACGCATAATTTTCATGTATGTAAAAGCTTAAAAAAGTCGTAACTTATACAAATGAAGTCCGATTTTAAAGACTTTTATATTTCTGTAAAGTGCTTGGCAAGATAAAGAAAAAATAAGCTTACTCCCCTAAGATATCCCTTACAGTTAAAAAGATTTTTTCACTTGAATTTTAAATTTTTGATTTTTTGGCTCGACATTCTTTCGTTTTTCGGAAATAAGTCCTGAGGTATGTAAAGTAAAATTTTTTTAAAAATATCTTGTTGTTTGCTATACATTTCAGAATAACATACTGAAAGAATTTTTGGATTATCTTAATGCGACAAATGCAAAAGAGCAGATTTCATTAAAAAAGTCAATATTTTAAACGACTTTTTTAATTGCATAAAAAAGCATATTTGCATAATATTTTCGCCATTATTTCTTATGTAGTGTATAAAATATATATCAATCTTTCACTTCTGCAAAAATCATTAAAAAACTTTTTTGCAATTTTTCAAAAATAAACGATATTTAATAAATATAAGCGATTATTACGAATGTTATCTCGTTCAACAACCAAAATGTGCCAAAACAGTTATGTGTTACGTATACGCACTTATGGAAATATCGTAAAACAATGAATTTGATAAGAGTTGACTTAAGTTGTCAGTTTTGAGACCATGATATAATGCTTTTAAAATTATATATATATACTAGGGAAATCGAACCGGTTTTATTCGACCGTTTTTTTAAAATTTCGGGTCGGTTTTTTTAAAATGTTAGCTTTTCTAATATCGAATAAACCGGGTTTTTTACATCAAATACTCGGTTTTTATTTTCTATATAAATTTTGCCTAAAAAATTGATATAATTTCAAAATTATTTTTAAATTTACAATTTTATCATAATAAATAGCTTTTTAATTAGAAAAATGTCATGATATGTAGTAAGACTTCGGTGGAATTAATTATTTCGTATATAATGGTTTCACAATATGAACAGTAAATAAAAAATATGTGTCTTTATCAAATGAACATTTCAAATCTTTGATGTTGTTGTACACCATTTTCACGGCGTACTCTCCGTAATATACTTAATATGATTATTACTTCGACCTTTTTCGTATTTCAAAAATTAAAAGACTTTTGTTGAGCTCGAGGTCAGTTTTTCCATATAATATTTTATTTTTCGATATTTCGATATCCTTCGGATATCATTTTCAAGAATACTATAAATTAGAAAATTAATAAACAAAAACATTAATGAACCACTGTACATAATTTAATTCGCATAAAATCAAACATAATAAACAACAAAAAACACTTACAACGAGTAACAATAACAGTATGCAAAAACACGTCACAATGTCTCCACATTCAATATTGTACTAATTTAATTTTCTGTTAATAATATGCAGCGTTGTCAACTTTTTTAAACCAAAACGCGCCGGTCAACTTATTACATATATATTTGTTATTTTAAGTTCATGTGCAAAATTTAGTAGTAATATGCAATATTGAACATTAACGTTTTATGAAAACAATATTTAAGGTACAAAGAAAGTTTATACATTTGATAATAACTTTCAGTTTAAAGCTTTTTTTTTTACCGCTTAAGCTTTTCCTAAGTATGAAAATTGTGTGACGTCTGAAAAAAATATTTATTGGAAATAAAATAAACAGAAATACAGAATATCGATTTCTGCCCTTTTCGTAATTTTACAGGAAAAGGAAAATACTGAATAAAACCTATGAAACTTTAGAAACTTTTAATTCAAACCAAGTACTGAAACTAATTCTAACTTTTATTTCTGGACTTTTCTACGCCTTAGTATGTTATCTTAGATAGGGATTTTTTCAGTAATTTAAAATTTGAATAAATGAATAAATTAATAATTGGTGCTTTAAAATTACAAAAATTAGTGTTTCAATAGATTACTGCAAAAAAACTAAACTAAAAAAAATATGTCTTTTAAAGTTCTTCATCTGGAGGCAGGATTGTTTTTAGATATTGGAAATCGGCTCTTCCTGATATTTTGAGATGTTTTTGATTTGGAAGACTTGTTACAAAGAGCACTTTTAGAAATACTCAGATATTGCTATTTTTTATTTCCATTTTCATTCCATTCATCTTTGTTTGGAACATTTGAGTCACAATTTAAAATAAGAAATTCCAACACAATACGATATGTGTATGTTTCACAAACATTATTTTCATTAACAATTCTATATTAAGTACATACTTAATAATAATATAAATTATACATTTGAAGAACAAAATTTAAAAATGTTTAAAAACTTAATTTTCCTTGAATTGTTTATATTTTGCATAAAAAAATAAAGTTTCTACATTTCAAATTCAGAAAAATTCAGAAAACATGATTAAAATCTGCGCCTATTTAGCCTTTTCAAGAAAAAGCGCTGATGTAAAAAAATGCGACTTTTGGGTTGCTTAAAAGCGCTGAATCTAGCCCGAAAAGCGCTGAATTGGCAACGCTGATAATATGTCTATAGCTATTGGCGCAGTTTTCTGTGTCTGTTTTGTAATTTATTCTCCTCTGCTTCGGTATATTAATAATATGCAGCATCTCCAAAGTGTACCGTTTATTATATCTCTCCTCTCTTTGTAATATCTCCACTCATATTGAATGTGGAGACATTGTGACGTGTTTTTGCATACTGTTGAAGGCTCCATTACTCTACCGTAAATGTAAATGTAGCGAATCTGCTGACACGTTTTGCTTATGAGAGTTATGTGTGTATGTGTACTAAAAAACGTAAATGTTACGTAGCAACCTAATCAAATTAGGTCGCTCTACGTTTTTACGTGACAGCTGTAACAACAGTGTTGACAGCTTTTTATTTCAATATACAAAATCTGCGTAAAAAATCGCTGTAATAGGTTTATAAATCGGACAATTATTTTTGCTAGTTTCTTCACTAAAAAATTTTTGAAATAATTTAAATAAGACGTAGAGCCGAATATTTAATTTAAAATTCAAAATTTTTGTCATAAAAGCACAAATTTCGTTTTGTATACAAATCACTGAAATACAAACTAATAAATTTATCGATTTTCAATTTGAATTTGATCCACTGGAAATATGTGTAATTGGCATCACCGATGTTCATGTGTACAAAACAACAACAAAGTATTGGCTACATTTACGTTTTTAGAGTAATCATCCACTTACGTTTCCTTTTACATTTACGTTTTTACATTTACATTTACGGTAGAGTAATGGAGCCTTTATTGTTACTCGTTGTAAGTGTTTTTTGTTGTTTATTATGTTTGATTTTATGCGAATTAAATTATGTACAGTGGTTCATTAATGTTTTTTGTTTATTAATTTTCTAATTTATAGTATTCTTGAAAATGATATCCGAAGGATATCGAAATATAGAAAAATAAAATATTATATGGAAAAACTGACCTCAAGCTCAACAAAAGTCTTTTAATTTTTGAAATACGAAAAAGGTCGAAGTAATAATCATATTAAGTACAACAACATCAAAGGACACCACCGATATATTAGAAATTACATCAACAAACATAAAATATTGAGGAAACGTCAATTGAATGCGAAATCTACTATCACGTTTCTTATGAAATGCGGGAATACAGGTATTGTACCGGAATTTTTGAAAAACGCCACGAAAAATGTACATATTATTTTCGAATGTAACCAGACAATAGACAAGAGAATTGGTAGTTCTCTGAATATGATATTGGACAATTTTCATAGGAAAATATTAAACCTTTTAATTCGACAGAAACATGAGATTGTAAAATGCACAAACGCGGAATTGGGGAAAGTGGAAACGGGAATAAATCGACAATTGACGTCAGACGAACAAGAACAATTCTGGAACAGTGAAAAGACACTTATGCAAAAGACAAATATACACATTAAAAGTAAACACAAGAAGAAATTTGAAAAATTGAGGAACAAACAGAGAGAGGAAATGAACTTTGTTTATAATGACAATTGATTTGTTAACAAGACAAAGGTCGACATACCAAAGGAGACTCAATGGTTGCTATCATTAGGAGAGAATTACAATATTCCAACGGAGAAGAGAATATTCCCACTTTTTAAAATGATTGCGGATGGGGAAGATTGTATACAGACTATAGATGACAAGGAGGGACAAGAGACTGCAAGAACTCAATTTACATCCATGTTGGAGAATCATATAAATAAATAAACCCTGAATAGAAGAGAAAGATATGTACTGAGCACAGTGGAACAGACAAGACAATTTTTGCACAAAAACAAGAATATACTGATACTTAAGGCAGATAAGGGGAATGTTACTGTGGCGATGGAAAGATCAGATTATGAGACTAGGATGAAAGCTATACTGAGTGACATGATGACATATAGGAGAATATATAAGGATCCTACTTCATCCCTACAGAAAAGAAACAACGAGCTAGTTGATGAACTATTTTTGTGCAATAATATAACTGTGATAGAGAAGAAAAGACTGAAAAATGACGCGGCATCTGTCCCTAGAATATATGGACTTCCTAAAATTCACAATACCCTCTTAGACCAATCAGTGAATTCGCCATCTAGTGATTTATGCAAATTATTGACGAATGTATTGAGGAATATCACAGAATCGTCTGTATATAATGTAAGGGATGCGGTGCAATTTAGAAATAGGTCCAATAATAGTGCAATAGCTGAAGACGAAAAATTAATCTCATTTGATGTGGTATCACTCTTTCCAAGTATACCGGTGGACTATGAGATGAATGTCATAAAATGGAAAGATTTCGAGCAACATACAGACATACCAGAGGAACTATTTTTTAGGATATTATAGTTTTGTATAAAGGACAACAGATATTTTAAATATAATGATAAGATTTATACTAGGGTGATCGATTATTCGACTTTTTTAAGAAACCGGTTTTCGAATAGTTCGAATAGTTGGTATTTTAAAAAAACCGGTTGCACTTTTTGAAATTCAGAAAAAACCGGTTAACCGGTTTTTTTTGGAAAACCGCGTCTATCACCCTAAGGGTTTGCCGATGGGTTCACCAGCATCACCCATTGTCGCAGACATAGTAATGGAAGAATTATTGGAAACGACTATGAAACAACTTGACGATAAACCAAGATTATTGACAAAATACGTGGACGACCTTTTTGGGATTGTGAGAATAAGTGCAATGGAGAAAACTCTTACACAACTTAATGATTTCCACCGACAAATAAAGTTTACAATGGAAGAGGAAATGGAAGGAAAATTACCATACTTGGACACTTTAGTCATAAGAACGGACAATATCATTAAGATAGATTGGTACCAAAAGCCTACTTCATCTGGTAGAATCATAAACTTTCATTCGTGTCAACCAAAGAATGTAATTATAAATACAGCTAATAACTTGATACGAAGAGTCTTATCTATAAGCGACGAAATATTTCATCAGAGGAATAAGAAAAATCTGGAGAACATTTTGAGTAAGAATGCTTTTCCTTACACAATTATTAGAAATTTAATTAGAAACTATAATAATAATAATGGACCAACAGAACGGAAAGATACAACAAAAATTTACAAATCAATGACATATTTACCACAGATAGCGGAGAGAATAAAAAATGATGTGATCTATAATAAGGAGAAATTTACACTTGCACATACATCGAACAACACACTGAAACAACTTTTCACAAACACAAAAAGTAAACTTGACCAGATGGACAATCGAAACGTTATATACAAAATTAGGTGTACTGGAAATGATAAAAATACATGCGACCAAGTATATGTTGGTACTACAGGAAATAAATTAAAAAATAGTTTTTGTGTCAAATAGAAAATTTGACACAAAAAACTGCACTTGCAGCCCACTGTGCGGAAAGACAACATAAACCAGAGCTAGAGAGAGTGGAGATATTACAAAGAGAGGAGAGATATAATAAACGGTACACTTTGGAGATGCTGTATATTATTAATATACCGAAGCAGAGGAGAACAAATTACAAAACAGACACAGAAAACTGTGCCAATAGCTATAGACATATTCAGCGTTACCGTTGAGAATTTTCAAAAAGTGTCACAAAAAGGGGATTTTTTTTAAAAAAGTCGCATAAAAAGGGGATTTTGAAAAAAGGGGCCAACTAATTTTTTTTAACAAAAAATAAATATATCTATTTTTATAGAGAACATTTTGTTCTTTTATTAAAAAATCTTTAATTATTACAAAACATATGAATCAATTGTTTACAAGATGAGAAAATAAGTTTTGGGGTAATGATATTTTAAACAAATTGATTACAGATCTGAACTCACAAGACTTTAAACTAATAGAGTACAAAATTTTTGCACCATATGTTTCTTTTTATAATCAAAATTTAAGAACATAGAAAAACTGAAAAAATTTACTTAAGTTTTTCCCATTCTACTGCAATTTTTGTTTTCGCGTTTATACCTTTTTGATCTTATTCTATCACAAATAAAATAATTCCACTTTGTAGATAAACAACATTTTTTAGTTTTTTAAATTTTTCAGTTTTTTGGGCGGGGTCTGTGCGCCCCTCAACCGAATATAAAATTTTGAATAGGGATTGATACTTGTTGCAATTGTTCGTATTTTGCGCTATATGCCGTTGATGTGCCCGAAATAGTCAACGTAGTGGATAGACTCAAAGTTTGGAAAACAAGAACGAACATTTTTCAAGAAGTCAGTTTTTCGCGAGGCACATTCACAGTTTCATATGCGATGGCATGGATTACTCCGTGAACTTTTCTTTTTCGTTATTAAAAATAAATTTAACACAAGAATTTTATGGAATTTTTGAAAATTAAGCAAAAATTGCACTTTTTGTTTTTGTATTTTTATATAAAATATTGCAATTTAAACAAATATTGGATATATAGATATAAGAACGGCGATAAATATAATTGACTATAGTATAACAATTGATAAATGAATAATATAATAATCATCACGCATCAAAAAATTTCGAAAAATAAGCATTTTATGGACCAAAAAATATTTACTTGTGTTAAAAAAGGATCACAATATTAAATAGCATTTCTTTGTAATAAACTCTAACAGAATATATTTTCATTCAATATATGGAGAAATAATTTAGATTCGATCCCAATTTTTCGCAAGGGAAAAAATGGCAGCGTTAAAAAATGGGGCAAAAATTTTCAGTTGGTTTTAAAAAAGGGGAAATAGTCGCACTAAACATGAAAAGGTTGCAAAAATAGTTCATTTTAAAAAAGGGGCACAAAAAGTGGCAAGGGAGTTAAGAAAGGGTCAATTTGCGACTAAAGTCGCACACCGGTAACGCTGGACATATTATAAACAAAAAATAAAATTAGTACAATATTGAATGTGAAGACATTGTGACGTGTTTTTGCATACTGTTATTGTTACTCGTTGTAAGTGTTTTTTGTTGTTTATTATGTTTGATTTTATGCGAATTAAATTATGTACAGTGGTTCATTAATGTTTTTTCTTTATTAATTTTCTAATTTATAGTATTCTTGAAAATGATATCCGAAGGATATCGAAATATCGAAAAATAAAATATTATATGGAAAAACTGACCTCAAGCTCAACAAAAGTCTTTTAATTTTTTAAATATTTTGTAATAAGTTTGTAAATAAAATAAGAACGACTGCCAGCAGAGCTTTCCAATGATAAATCGGCAATTTTGGCTTATATTTCGTATGAAAAATTATTTGATTTTTTAAAAATGAATTTTCATAATTTTTAAATTTCCAAATTTTTGGTGATTTTTTTGCTTTTATAATAATTTTTTAGTTATATTAATGAAGAGTTTCTATGGTAAATAATAATAATTATAAGAATTAATAAAATAAGTCTATACTATCAGTTGGCATATTTGATTTTGAGTATGAAGCGCCGCAGTCGAAAATTTGTTCTATATATAATTAATCTTGATTTTGTGTGTGAATTAATACGCAAAGAAGTTTAAAGCATGGTTCCGTAAAAACAAATAAGAAATTATTACCTTTTTTGTTGAAATACTAAAAATTTTAGCCTTTTTAAGGCAATTTTAAGAAACAAAAATAACTGAAAGGATTAGCCTTCTTTTATAGCTAAAACGAAAATTTTTAGGCTTAAAGGTGATAAAAAAAGCTAGATTTAGCCACTGCTCATAATAAAATTAATTGGCGGATAATAAGGCATACATAAAAAAATTATTAAATTAATATAATTAAATATTAATATCTTTTAATAAAAAAACATTATTTTTATGGATTAAAAATATAACTTTGATTTGTACCCAATTTCATTAAGGCCTTCAAAATTGATATCTGTGCTTTTTCTGGGCATCGTTAAAACGACAAAGGAAATGATTTTAAGTAGAACAGAATACTTTAAAGTGGGGATCCGAAGATTTTTTTGTGCGTTTATTATTATTTATTATAAGCACAAATGCATAATATCAGGATCATATATGGTGGTGTATGATGTTTCTAACAATTGATCATGAAATTGCAGTAACCACATTAGATACATTACCCAAAGTTCTAATGTTAACAGAAAATCATAATTTGTTTGTAAATTTATATTTGTTTTGTTTGAAATATTAATCTAAACTACCACGCTACATTTTTTCAAAATTTTAAGCAAAAACCGATTAACCGGCTTTTCTAAAATTTATAAATTTTTAACCGGTTTTTTTCAAATGACGAATATTCGAACTATTCGAAACCCGGTTTTCGCAAAAACCCGAATAATCGATCTCCCTAATATATACATACTATACATCAATGAATTTAATGATTTTTGCAGGAGAGAAAGATCAATATGTATTTTATATACTGCATAAGAAATAATTGCGAAAATATAATGCTAATATGCTTTTTTATACAGTTAAAAAAAAAGTCGTTTAAAAAATTTACTTTTTCATGAAATCTGCTCTCCTGAATTTGTTTTTGACCGGGCGGGAAGCAGTTTAGTTTAAAATTGTTCTAAATCTATCTTTTTATGAAATATCGTCAATAAATTTAAAAAAGCTTGCGTGACATTTTTTTATTAATCGATAAAAATTTAACTTTTTCCAAAATTCACCATTTTCGGCCAATGTATAAAGTAGGGTGCAAGCCTAAATCAGTTCAAAATTTCTGTATTAACCATTCATGAAGTCTTGTCTTTTGAAATATATAAAGAAAAAAGTTTTTTCTTTAACGAAACTTTGACTGATATTTTTGTAAAAAATAACCATTTTTCCTACCAATTTCAGAGTGCTGACTTTGAATATTTTTCACGTTTAGACGCATTGAGATAATCCAAAAATTTCAGTATGTTATTCTGAAACGTATAGCAAACAACAAGATATTTTTAAAAAAATTTTACCTCATATACCTCAGGAATTATTCCCGAAAAACGAAAGAAAGTCTTGCCAAGCACTTTGCAGATATATAAAAATCTTTAAAATCGGACTTTAGTTGTATAAGTTACGATTTTTTTTTTAACTTTTACATACTCGAGGTAGTCAATTTTGTCACCCTGTAGATTTTCTTGTGTTATCACAGGGTGACTACAAGATGATTTTTCTTAGAGCTTAGGTCCTCCTCTGCAACTCTTTCATACATTTCAATTTAATCCAACAAGTAGTTTAGGAGATCGTCACCGAAAATGCAAAACAACGTAACATCAAGATTTGTGTTTTTGATGAAATATAGTTTACTTTTTTCGAAATACGTCTGATCACAAATTTTCTGACTTGTAGCTCAAAAAATAACGTTTATATTAACGAAGGCAATGATTTTCTTAAGTCAAAATAACGTAACATCACATTTGTTAAAAAATAAAAAAAATTGTTTTCTTTTTTTTACCAATTCAGATTGCAAATTATTAAAAATATAATAGCTAATAAAATTTTGGAGAAAAAGTTATCAGAAATCTCTTTAATTACAATTTTTCTTAAATTTGTATTGATGTTACGTTTTTTTTTGGCTTCAGAAAATTAAAATCTTGAAAAACGTAAACTACATAACTTAAAAGATATTTAATAAAAATAAAAATATTCTTCATCAATATATTAGGCAATATTTAAGGATGTAACATCCCAAAAATCTTGTTTGTAGGAGAATTTGTTCAGATTTTAGAAAATTTTTTGTGTCTTTTGTAAAGTTATGAAAAGTTATGTTACGTTGTTTTGCATTTTCGGTGGCGAGATACAGATTTATTACCAAAAAATTTGCGTTTGACCCCACTGTGCGGTATCCAAACAGACTCTGCTATTATTGTACCAAGTTTTACGTTTATAAGACGGCTGATTAGAAATTTAAGATTTATTCAGTTCTTTCAAGATTTATTCAGTAATCAATATAATATTTGTTATTATGAACGCTTATCCGAAATATACAAAAACTTGAAAATTATAAAAACTTCTGAACATTTTAAAACACAATAGTTTAGTCAATATCTGTTATAAATCATGCAAAACTTCAGAAACAATTTTGAGTACATGTCATAATATCCAATGTTATAATGTCCTAGAATATTACAACAAACAAAAAAGTGTCATCACTTTCAAAAGTGTCATTATGTCCAAATGATATACATAAATGCATTGTATATTTAGTCATATTATTGAGAAAAGCTTTAATTTAGCAAAAATTGTGTTTGTAATATGAGGAAATTATGACTTTAAATTTTGCTTGGAAATGACACATTTTAAAAATGATTTTTTAGAAATGGATGACAGTAGCAATATTGTGCAGAAAGAGAAAAAGAATAATCTATCTTCTGTATAAATAAAAATGAACCTAAGTTTAGCGGTTTGTTTGTTTCTTTGAGCTAAATCACTGGACCAGTTTTTTTTTTTTTTTTTTTGAAAAATTTCACAGTATAATTTTGTAATTTCCAAAATAAAATAGGCTTCTATATTATTCGATAGGAGCTGGGGGGACTATATTATAATTAAATAATTATATGTGATAATTAAATATTAATTATCACATATATTCAGAACTATTACACATAAAGGCCTAAAATTGTTTGCCAATAATTTTGTTATCATTTTACATAAAATGGGGCGGGTGCGTCTGGGGGGAGTGATAGCCCCATACAAAAAAAGTCTTAAAATTTTACCATAAAATATGTTTCTTATCAACCACCAAACTTAGAATGGAAATGGGACAGAGAGGACAAGAGAAAAGCAAATATTCTTAATGGCATATCTAAAGAACTATTATAGTGAGAGCTCTCAAATTTTGTGGGAACTATTTACTTTCTTATCATATGGAATTGATAATAAAGTTAAGGAAAAAACCCTACATACACCATATGGTTTTGAAATTTAAATGCATTGTTGATATTTTGAAAAAAATTGGTGCGAAAATATGACATCAGAAGTCGCGAAACTCTCAAAGCCGCTCTTAATCGTGCCTGGACCGAAATAACACCCGATATCACCGAGAATTTGGTTATGTCCTTGCCCCGCCGATTTCAAGCAGTAATTGATGCCCAAGGTGGGCCAACTAAATACTACTTTTTTTATTTTTAATTTGTTTATGTACAAAATTTTTAATTAATATTTATATTTTCTGGCTGTATGTTGACTTTTTTCTTATAAGTTTTTTATGTTTTTGTTATTGTTATGCTTATGAATGAGCACTTTGTTTTATAAATAAACTTATTTATTAATTCCTTACATAATGAAGTAATTTAATTTTTCATTTTGAAAAGTCTTTAAAACGACAAAATCAAATGATGTATGTAGAGCTTCTTCCTTAACTGTATAAAGAAAATATAAATTTTCGTATTTCTGAACGAGTTATTTATTAAAAAAAAGAGTAAAAAATTACTATTTTTAAACGAGAGAAGCATTTTAAACGAGAGAAGAAGATATAGTCGGTCAAGCCCGACTATATGATACCCTACACCATTTTGATCCACATAATTTTGTTTTTACGTATATGTATACAACATACTTGTGTTAAATATTAACATAATACTAACATTTGTATGGGATTTATGCATGTTAGTAATTTTCGGGAGAGGAGTTTGTATGGGAGCTATGGTCAGTTGTGGACCGATCTTCATGAACTTTGGCAGACGGATTTTTGCTGATATAAAACTTATTTTTACTAAATTTCATTAAAATATTCCTATTTTTAAGGCATCTGTAAGTGTTAAAACTCTATTCCGGGAGGACATTTGTATGGGCGCTAGGTGAAATAATGGGCCGATCATAACCAAATTCAATAGCCTTCGTCCTTGTGTTTAAAAAAGCATATGTACCAAATTTTATCAAATTATCTTCAAAATTGCGACCTGTACTATGCGCACAAGCTTTACATGGACAGCCAGCCAGCCGACCAGACGGACGGACATCGTTAAATCGACTCAGAAAATGATTCTGAGTCGAACAGTATACTTTAAGGTATACTGTTCGAAGTTGCGTTACAACTTCTGCACAAACACATAATACCCCAACCACCTTTGGTGGTGTAGGATATAAATACGAGCAAAGACACACACAGACACCAACTTAAAAATGTAATGTGACACATGAACGAAGAAAGGCATTGTACGTTTGAAGTGACTTTGTATCCCATGCGACACGTGTGACACTTTCGTGTGACTTGCGACATCTTCGCATTTTATATGGTATATCGTAGGTAGGCAATTACATTATATAAAGGAATTCTGTGTGTGTTTTTTTGCTTTAAAAAAAATTGTCCCTTAACGAAATACATAAATTCATACACTTTATATTAAGTTATAAAAAACTAATATTAAAAAACGGGTAATATTAAATATTTATTAATTGTTTTAAGGGAATACGTGGTTTAAGTTATACATATTTATGTAAATTAATATCTTAATTATATGTATGTATGTAAGTATGTACATATATTGCATAACTTAATGTAATGATTTTTACAAAATTTATAATGTTATGGAAAATTAATGTAGTAGTTCTAAATATAAATTTTGTGTTGGACAAAAGTAACTATAACAATTGTTTTTTATTTTAAAGACTACTTTAATTAAAATCTATTAATATGTTTCCATTTTCGCCAATTTCCTTAATGTTTATCAAAAATATAATTTTAGTATACAATATATTTTGAAATTAATTTAATATTCACATACAAATTGATGTAGACAATCGTATTTTGTGTTCAAATATTTTAATTTTTTGTGCTGAATGAATTTATTTAAAATATAAATTGAACATTTTTGGTTTCCCTAATAATACATTATAGAAAAAATACATAATATTTTTATGGGTACCATGAAATAATGCTAGGTAATAAAAAGTAACTAAAAAGAAGAAAATACAAATTTTAGTTTTTTCTTTGGATTATGGAAAATTTATTACTACCTGTACATTTTTGATTTTTTCATGATTTTATACATTTACATAAAAATAAGACAACTCAACACTACGGACAGTAAAAGTAATTGAGAGACAATAAACGAGCTTTTGTGGTTGTTTTTTTACATCTGCATTCAAACTTAAATGTTAGCATGCACCACCATACACAACAATTTCATCCACTACCTGTGTGTAGAAAAAGCATATCACAACATTACGACGACATGCGATGACAGTAAGCGTATTTCGATATGACACTAAACAACACTTCATTAGCCAAAGCATGACACAACATAACACTCATTAGCCAATGCATATCACAGCACAACATCAAATTTTTGCGTATGACACTTTTAAGAAAAATTATGTCTTACGCAGTCCTTTAATGTATAACTCATGAAATGTACTATTTGTGAGGATATTATATATTATATTTAAGAATAATTATTTATAAAGATTTATATTTAATATTTAAATAACAGTTATATTTATTAATTAAAAAAACTATTTTGATGCTTAATATTGAAAAATTGTATTTATAATGAAATATAAAACAATATTGAAATTCTATCAAAACTAGTAAAAAAAGTGAAATTTAAGAGAAAGAAGAATTTTCTCTAATTGTTCTGGTTTAAAATAGAATCAGTAGAAATTTGAAAATAAAAATTTCTTACTACTTTTGCTCGTACAAAATATTCAAGTAAAATATAGCGACAGAGAAAAATATTTTCTCTTGAAATGTTTACTTTTACTATTTTTATGTACACAGAAACGCTTTTCGAGTAAAGTCCAAAAATAGTAAAAGTAGTATGCAAACGAACAGATCTAATGTTGTTATGGCACTTTATAAAATTATAATTCGATATAAATTAACCTAAAACATGTATAGTATGTAGAATGTCCCGTAGGCAAAAATTTTGTAGGAACACCTCTCAAACGATGCGTAAAAATTAGCTGAATATGTTAAAAATATTAAAAAAAAAAAAATTTTAAATTGATCTTCAGTTCCCTACCAGCGATTGAATGTCATGGGTCTAGAACATTTCGTCCAAAAAAATAGTATTGAGTTTAGTCTTGAAATGGCTATCAAAAAATTCGTAATTTTAAGCCAATTATAGAAAAAATATTTTAAAAAATGTTCGCAAAAATGTTGGTCCAAAAACCGTCATTTTAATACATGATGAAAATAAAAATTCGATATTTTTCTTAAAAAAATAGATAAGAATTTTATAATTTTGTTCCTTTTAAGGCGTACAAATTTTCATTATGTTGTTAAAAATTAAAAATCTTTAACATTGAGCCTATTTTACTGAAGTATTGGTCCACATATTTTAACAAAACTTTCAGATTATATTTCTGTAGGTATTAGCTGTTATTAAATGGAAGATTTGGATACCGGCTACAAAAATACAAAGAAATTGGTGCCGTAGTATAAAATGCGATAAGAGTATATTTTAAGTTACATTACCATATGACTTTCAAGGTATAAGGGAACTATAAAAAGGTAAAAATACCCCAAAAAAGTTTACTATTCTGTTAATATTACTTATGTTGATGAAAATAAAGTTGAACATTTTTCGCTCCAACATTTCTGGAGTGCAAGTTATTGATCCAAAATTAATATGGCTAAGTAATTAGAAAAATAAACCCAAGTACAATTATGTCGGGGTATATATTATAGCTAAATCATAAAGTCAGGTACTTTGGTCTCCAAATTTATAATTGGCTATATATCGGGAAGATATTCCCCAACATTTTGAAATAAATTTTTGATACGTAGGGTACCAAAGTGGGCTTGATATTTAAGGTATTCTATTTTTAATGATGCACTGCCTCATAATTAACGACTTGGACCCTTCGTATATGGGATTTTAACAAAAAAAGCTTATTAGGAACTAAAACCTTATTATTTGCTTACTATAATGACAAAAAAGAATTATTGTATTTGTCATTTATAGACGAAAAATAGGCGTGTTCTTCCTAAATCAAGCTTCTAAGTCCATTAAATATAAAATTGGACCAAAAATCCCTCAAAATTCTACTCCAAATTAGGGAAATAAATTAGTAAACATTTAATTGTGATACCTATGACCTATTATTAATATAAAATTCATGAATTTCTCCAATTTTTATTTTGTTTGGCATTTTTAAATACAAAGGTGATAAAAATTCAAATACTTTTGTGAGGTAAATTCGATGAATTTTCATACTATTTCTGGAATAACTTGGATACAATGCAATATTTTTGATTGCAGTTTTTTGCATTATAAAGTTAACAAATAGACAACCACAATTCAGTTAATAAATGTAGAATTATTATTTTTTTAAATCTCGTAATTAAACCGTTTTAATTATTAATTTAAAAAATTCAAATACTTTAGTGAAACAATGTATAAGCAATATTTGTCAAAATATAATATAATACAGCATTAAAAACCCTTTAAAAAAATGTCGTTTTATACCCAGCAGTTTTTTCGGTGTCAATTCACCCGCTTTAGGACAGTAAAGTCCATTTGTGACTACCCACCTGACTCATTCAAATGTGTACGTTTTTTTATACACCCTAACTTCGCATATATTGTGAGCGATAGTTAAGCTATCGTACCTTTTATTGACTCTTTTGAAAGCGTTGAGGTGGCGATTTATACTTTATTGACCCTTTGGTGAGCGTGGAGGTGGCGATAGCACTATTTATTGACTCTTTTGAAAGCGTTGAGGTGGCGATAGCACTATTTATTGACTCTTTTGAAAGCGTGGAGGTGGCGATTTATACTTTAATGACCCTTTGGTGAGCGTAGAGGTAGCGATAGCACTATTTATTGACTCTTTTGAAAGCGTTGAGGTGGCGATTTATACTCTATTGACCATTTGGTGAGCGTGGAGGTGGCGATAGCACCATTTATTGACTCTTTTGAGAGCGTTGAGGTGGCCATTTATACTTTATTGACCCTTTGGTGAGCGTGGAGGTGGCGATTCTTTTTTCGTTAAAGTTTTCGTTTATTAAATGTTTTACTGAATTTTAGCAAAAATGTAGAGATTCAAATGAGAGTTTATAACTGAGTTTTTAGAATTTTGAAACTTATTTGTTATTAAGTTTTAATTACATTCAGTTCTTAGTGAAAGTTTTTTTAGTGCAAAAATTTATTTTTTACTGAAAATACAGAATTTTGGTAAAATTTTTAATTTTTAATAAAAAATTAAATTTTAAGAAAAATTTCAGAATTTTTTAAAAATTTTGATTCTTATTGTAAATTTCTCCTTTTTAGAAAATTTATTTATTTATTTGCAAAAAAATTTAATTTTTCAAATATTAGAACTTTTGTGAGAGTTTTTATTTTTAGATGAAATAAAATATTTGAATAATTTGTTTAAACGAAAAATATTAACGAATTTTTAAACATAAGTTTCCATAGTTATGTTATTTTAAAGTTTAAAGCAAATTTTTAATGAACGGGTCTAATATAAGAAACATTTAACATTAAATTAATTTTAAAAATATTTCCAACACCATACCATACATCTACTCATATTGGTTAATTCTTGGAAAAATCTGCACACATTTATATAATATTTACACTTTTTTCATATTTTTTTCAAGACAATTGTTTTGTTTTTAAATAAAAATCCAATTAAAATTTAAATTTTTTTCAAATAATGACGTTCTATCATTTCTATCGATATTTGTCGTTAAAATATACTTACGAAAAAAATCGCTAACTTTAGTAGAGAATAGCAAAATCAAAAACAACCGAAACATTTCGTTAATTAACAATATCGGTAGTAAATGAAAAAAGTTACGGAATTGCGGTACTAGTCTTGCTAATTAGGATTTTACAATTAATAAAAAAATCTGTTATTCTGCATTTGTGTTTTTTTTATTGATTTTTTTGTACTACTCACAATATCGCCACTTTTTGGTCCTTTGGTGGCAATACACCTCTTCCTAGGACATCCCTATGTTAAAGTGACTAGTCAGGTGATTAGTAAAGTGACAAGTTAAAAAGATTGTCAGGTGACTGACTCAATTTCACCAGTAAAAGAATCGACTTCCAAAGGGTATATAAAGTGGAAGCAACAGCCACCTCACGCTCACAAAGGGTCAATAAATCAAAATTCTCATTAAAACAACAAATAATGCAATGTATGTAAGAATGCTCTGTGGCTGAGTGGTTAGCGCGTATGGCTATAAAACATAACGATGTGAGTTCGAGCCGGGGGTGCGCGCCATAAACAAAAATGTAAAAATATTAAATTGAATTAAATTGATTAATATAAAATAATATGAAAAGAAAATGAAAAGATTTTAATAAATAATAATATATATATAAAAAAGAAAAAAAAGAAATTTACAAAAAAAATAAAAAAAGAATAGAAATAAAAAACATATACGCAAAAAAATTTTTTAATTTGTTTTCATTCTGAAAATCACTAATTTAAAGATTGACTTTTTCGTACTAGTCACTATATCTTTTGGTCATTTGGTGGCAATACACTACTTCCTAGGACACCCCCATGTTAAAGTGACTAGTCAGGTGATTAGTAAAGTGACCAGTTAAAAAGATTGTCAGGTGACTGACTCAATTTCACCAGTAAAAGGACTAGTATGAATTGACTTTTTCGTACTAGTCACTATATCGCCACCTTTTGGTCCTTTGGTGGCGATACACTCTTTCCTAGGACATCCCCATGTTAAAGTGACTAGTCAGGTGATAGGTAAAGTGACTAGTGGTGACCCAATTTCGTCAATCAAGTAAGCGGTTTCGGACAGTCACCTTTGACTGCAGGGTAGTTTTGCATGTTTTAACTGTATTTTACAAATTATTGCGAGTGTTTCTCTTTGCTTCTACGTTCTATCTTTTCTATTCAATATCTTCATTCTCTAATTTGCGGTCCACACGAGCCTTTTTCTTGTTCGCACATTGAACAAAATGTTGTGCGCACATGCATTTTGATAGTGTGAACCCAAGTTGTTCATGTTTTGTTCTTGTTTTAGACGGTACGTTACCTTTAATCTGTTTACTTGTAAGTTGTAAAGAAAATTGTTTGTGTGTTAATGCGAGTATCTGATGTGCGCCTTTATCGAATCACTCCTGAATGCGTAATAATTTCTGTCAATAAAATTATGCACGTGCAATTTCGTTACAGTCGTACATTCTTATTGAATAGTTGCTTTTAGGCGTATTAATACTTATCGTACGGAAGTAATTAACCATTTCATAAAATGCAAAGCACCTATTTCCGCCCACCATATTTGTGACAACAAATATATTACTTTTAAGTATTAAATATTTCTTCTTTAAAAAAATATTTTTCTTAAATTTCAACACAATCTCAATTTCAATTTACTAGCTTTTGGCCCATCTATGTATACTAGAGTGTCACGTAGACAAAAATTGTATAGGTACACCCCTCAAACGATGCGTAAAAATTAGCTGAATATGGGAAAAATATTAAAAAAGAATTTAAATTGATCTTCAGTTCCCTACCAGCGATTGAATGTCACGGGTCTAGAACATTTCGTCCAAAAAAATAGTATTGAGTTTAGTCTTGATATGGCTATCAAAAAATTCGTAATTTTAAGCCAATTATAGAAAAAATATTTTAAAAAATGTTCGCAAAAATGTTGGTCCATAAACCGTCATTTTAGTGCATGATGCAAAAAAAAAATTCGATATTTTTCTTAAAAAAATAGATAAGAATTTTATAATTTTGTTTCTTTTAAGGCTAAAATTTTGAAAAATTGCATTGTAGTAAGAACTGTTGATAATATGTTATTTTACAGATTTTTTAAAAAAATTTTTCATCAAAATACCTTAAAAAGTCTTCTAGCGAACGAAAATCTCATTTAAAAAATTTTTAAATTACGATTTTTTTTGATACCCATTTCGATTAAAAAATCGAAACTTTTTTTGACCAAAATGTATTTTTAATTTTTACGCATTGTTTGAGGGGTGTTCCTACATCGAAATCTCGAAAAACGCTATTCTCGGGACACTCTAATGTATACCTTAGAAGGAACTAATATTTATAAAACTTCTCTATTGAACGACATTTCCTTTTTTATACCCACCATCAAAAAGATGGGGGGTATATTGATTTTGTCATTCCGTGTGTAACATGTCGAAAAAATCATTTAAGACCCCATAAAGTATATATTTTCTGGGACCTGGTCAGATTCTGAGTCGATCTAGCTATGTCCATCTGTTGAAAGTAGGATAGGGCTCGAACTGGATAACCTAGGGGGGCGAAATTTTACTCAAATATTTATCTTATATAAGGTTTGTTTGGGATTGAAAATGGGCAAAAAAGAAACACAGGGTGTCCGTTGTAGCTTCATCTGCTGATATCTCCTCAACAAAACGAAATTTTATACAGATAGTTCGAGAGTCGATAAAAACCAAAAAATGAGCGTGGTTCGCCCACCTCCCATATAAGGTTAAATGTCAACGAAATTTTGTACAAATAGTTCAAGGATCAATGTAAACTCGGAAACAATAAATGGGCGTGGTCTGCCCACTTTACCGCCTACCTTCCGTACAACGTAAAATTTGAAAAATTTTATGGTGGGTATCAGTGTTGCCAAAACGGCGGTTTTCCCGCTAGATCTGGCGATATTTTGTTGTACATAGCGGGTACTTTTCGTAAAAAACCGCTAAGTGGATTTTCTGACTGTAACATTTTTCTAGCTGGCGGTTTCCAGCGACTTTTCTTTATTGGTTTGAAACAGAAATAAGAAAATTTAAAGGTATTATTTTACTTCTATAACTAATTTATAAAAAATAAGTAGTTACCCGGAAATTTTTTATAAAATCAACTGTTTTTCTATAAAAAAAAGTCAATGAAATTATTTTTTTTTTTGTCAAAATGTTAAATCACCACAACATTATAGTACCCAGCAAAAACTTCGCCTACTAAACAACGTGATTTGTAAGCGAAATCAGTATAAAAAACAGCTTCCACTTTTAGAGCTATAAGTGATGAATTTTGTTCGCGATGTCCAAAATTTCATAAGTTTTTATTTGGGTTCCAAAAGAGTTGTTTTGGATGCTGATTTTTTTTACGCACAAGAAAAAATATTTTGGCTCAGTTGAGATTTGAACCCACTCATTAACATACTGGTTGTGTTTGTTAGTCTGTCAGCTACACCACAATCGACTTATATTTTTATGTGCTAAAAAGTGGTTTTCATATAGGGAAATAAATAAACACAATTTATAAAAAAAAAAAACATTTTCCTTAAGTGGGAGTTGAACTCTCTTTCAAGCTGAGCCACGTCAAAATCAAATTACTTTTATATTTACTAAATACTAGTTATTGAAGTACTATTTGGTAATGCTGTGAGTGGCGAATAAGGCTCTATTTTAAAAATAGAAGCAAAGTTTTTGCTGGGGTATGAAAATATGCTTAGAGGAAAGAGAACCGGTTCAAAACTAGACACGTAACAGGTTCTCAGGGCTAGTGACCGGTTCAAGTTCTGGAACTTTATATGGGTGGCTAATTAGCCCCTTAGGACAGGTCATAGGATAGGTCACAGGACTGGTCCAAGAGAACATGTTAAGACTCGATTAATATAATAAAAATTTGAAGAAAAATTTTTACTTTTTTATTTTTTATAACTGGTTCTCAACTGGAATTTTGGTGATGAGTTAGATGTCAATTGGTACTCAACCGGTACTTAGGGACCGGTCCATTAGTGCAATTGCCACAAATTCCCCGCAAGGAACTTTGAAACCCTGGGATATTATTGGGTAATTCGATTCGAAAGAAAATGTTTTCGAAAATCAATGTATTTAAAATAGAACCGAAATGTATAATGAGTCCCTCGGTTTGATGATTTGCAGTATAAAAATACAGCAGAAACCCAATTTTTTTTTTTAAATTTCAAGCCGGTTTTGTATACTCTATATATCTATATCAGCCGAATACAGTAAAATCTAAACACATTTATTACAAGTTTGCAAAATTGATTTGAAATGAAATCAGATACTCAAAATTAAGATTGTGAAGGATTAGATATAAAGTTTTTACATGATTAAAGAGAAGAAATATTTTAACGGTAAAATTCAGCGATTTTATTTTTAGTGTAGGCGGTTTCTAGCGGTTTTTCAAACACAATCTGGTGGGACATGGCATCAAAGTTTTGGCAACACTGGTGGGTATATAGATTCTACCATTCCGAATATAACATTCTCGCTTGTTCCCTTAATGTTTCTGATCCAATACACATGAAATATATAAAATAAATAGTGTGTATACATAATAATTTAATTACTGTATTGAATAATAATAATAATTAAGTTTTCTCTGATATTGAAATTGTTTTTTTTTTTTTTTTTTTTTTTTTTTTTTAAATACGTATTGTTTTATATTTCATTATAAATACAATTTTTTCATTATAAATACAATTTTTCATCAAAATATTTTCTTTAATTAATAAATATAACTGTTATTTAAATATTAAATATAAATCTTTATAAATAATTATTCTTAAATATAATAATATATAATATCCCCACAATTGGCGATCCTGCCAGGAACATCCAAGATAAAGTGTTTGAATTTTAAATGGTCTAAATTTGAAAAATAAAATTACATTTAAAATAAAAAATAAAATTTGCATCGATGGAAATGTTATTGTAAAATCTAATTAAATTAAACGAAAAAATTTCAAGATCCGAATTAACGATGCTGTGATTGGATGAAAATTTTGTTTTATTTCAAGAAAGAATATGCTATAAAGATTTTAAATCCACCTTTCATCAAGTCCTTATTATAAAGAAGTTGTAGAGGTCTTATCCACAATATATTCAATTTAATCTATATGGTATATATAAATTTAGTTTGTTTTATTTTTAATAGTTTTTAAAATTGTTTGTTTGTTAATTACTTGTTCTTTTACGTATATGTAAACTCATTCTCCGAAAATGTTGCGAATTCGTTCTCCTACGCGTAACTCTTCTCAAAATTTAAATAATACGTCTTTACTAGAAGACACAAATAACACTACACAACGGTGAGGTAGCTATTATTAAGGAACATTCAGCACCACATATCGAGAGTGTTGTTGAGAATTTAACAAAGGTCTTATGTGAGAATGTGAACAAATTGTGCATTGAAGTAAATTTTCTTAGAAGTGAATTAAATGATAGGGAATCACGTTCATCTTCTAGAAATAATTATAGGAGAAATTTTCATTCTCGTCAGCGTTCATCCAGTAGGAACTCGCTTTGTAGATATCATTACCGATATGGAGATAAAGCAATTCGTTGTGAGCAACCTTGTTCTTTTAATAAAAATTCGTCAAACTAATATCTCCCACTGTTGAGGCGGCAAACAGTGGTGATTTCAATTATATTTCTCTTCGCCTTTTTGTTTTTGATAAAGTAAATAAGTTAAATTTCTTAATTGATAGTGGTGCAGAAGTTTCGGTATTGCCTTCTTCGAAATTCAAAAATAATAATAAATTATCCGATATTGTTTTAATTTTAACTGCAGCTAATGGTTCCAATATATCAACATATGAAAAAAAGCTTCTTACTGTCGACTTAGGTCTTCATCGAGAATTTCCATTTATATTTATTATTGCTAATATATCCAAACTTATTATTGGTGCAGATTTTCTAAGCAAATATGGTCTTCTTATTGATGTTAAACATAAATGTTTGCTGGACCCTTTAACTAGTCTAACAGTTAATGCAATTTCCTCCACTTGTGGTATATTGTTACCCAAACTATTTTCCGTCGAAAATATGTACACACAACTATTGAAAGAGTTTCATTCTTTAACCGCCGAACCTGATTACTCTAAGCCAATTAAACACACAACCGTTCATAGACTTAATACCGAAGGTTCTCTTCCGTTTACCAAACCTCGAAGGTTAGATCCATTAAAATATAAAGTGGCTAAATCTAATATTTGAATTTTTAGTAAAATCTGGTATAGGCAGATCATCAAACTCATGTGTTGCTTCTGCTCTTCACCTTGTTCCTAAGAATGATCCTAATGACTTGCGCCCGTGTGGTGATTTTAGACGACTTAACGCCGTAACTATCCCAGATCGATACCCGTTACCACACATACATGACATGAACATGAATTTGAAAAATAAAAAGATAAAAATTTTTAGGGGATTAGATTTTATTTTTACTTATATTGACGATATTTTAATAGCTAGTGAAAATGAAGATGAACATTTACAACATCTGAGACTAGTATTTCAACGTTTGGATGATTATGGGTTAAGTATGGGTTGGAGTAGAAAGTGTAGATTTTCTCGGTCATAAGGTATCTAGAAGCGGTATAGAACCAGCTGAAGAAAAGTTTCAGCTATACGAAATTTTGAAGGACCTATATCTGTTAAGCAGATGCAGAAATTTGTTGGCAAAGTAAATTACTACCACCGTTATATACCAAAGTTAGCGTATAAAATTTATATTTTACACCAATTAGTAAGTAGTGCAATTAAAAGAAAAAGTAAAAAATTTGGAATGGAATGAGAATGCCATTAATGCTTTTAATGAAGTTAAGCATAATTTTGCATCACGCATTCTATTAAATCATTTTAATAAAGATGCAAAATTAATGTTAACGGTTGATGCTTCAAATATAGCTGTGGGTGGTGTTTTACAACAGGTTTTTAAGAACAAAATTTAACCTTTTCTCTAAAAAGCTTTCCCCATCAGAAGCAAAATATAGTTCATTTGATAGAGAGTTACTTGCTATTTGATTAAATATAAAGGATTTTAGATACTTATTAGAAGGTCGCACTTTTGTGTTTTATACAGATCATAAACCCCTTACATACGCTATGAATTCCCAGACTGAACGAAGTCCAAGGCAGACAAGACGTTTGGAATATATTTCACAATTTACAACAGATATTCGGTTGTAGTAGAAGATAGAAATAAGCATTGTAATTTGAAATTGATAAATGTGCCATTCATTAATTCGGAAATTTGGTTGTAGTTTCTCATAATAATACTAGACCATATGTACCTTTCAAACTTAGGAAGACTGTATTTTCAAATTTGCACGGTATTTCACATTCGGGTACTCGTTCAACTAGATGTTTCATAACACAAAAATATTACTGGCCATGTATGAGTAAGGAAATAAATGAATGGTCTAGGGAATGTTTAAATTGTCAACAATCTAAAATTCATAAATACACAAAATCGCCTATTATCAAGATACCTATACCAAAAAGTCGTTTTGAACACATACATTTAGACATCGTTGGACCCCTTCCGTCATCAAATGGTTATAAGTACCTACTTACTATAATTGACCGTCTCACACGTTGGCCTGAAGCTTATCCCCTAAGAGATATAAATACCAAAACTATAGTAGATACTCTTGTACGAAATTATATTTACAGATTTGGTGTACCATTAAAAATAACAACAGATCAAGGCAGTCAATTCACTTCACATATGTTTACAGAGCTAGCTAAGTTTTTAGGTAGTCATAATATTACGACTTCTGAATATCATCCCCAAGCTAATGGTATTGTTAAAAGATTTCATAGACAGATCAAAGCTACATTAATGGCTAAGAGTGATTCTTCGAATTGGTATGACATACTTACAATAGCCTTACTTGGTTTACGTTCAATTTATAACGAAGATTTAAAAGCAACACCAGCTGAAATGACATATAGTCAAAATATTCGTCTACCGGGTAAAATTATTGTTGAAGAAAATCGGTTTGATGCCTCTGATATTTTATTTAAATTAAGAAAAAGTTTTAAAATGTTAGATCAAATATTATTCATCATAGAGATTCTGAATCGGGTTTTTATATTCCTAAGGATTTGCAAAATTGTAAATATCTATTGACCGAGTTAAACCAGCTATCACAGAAAATTCTTTAAATATTACTACACACAATAACGATTTAAATTATAAACCTAAATATGTTACATTTAATTTATTGGATATCAATTATTTTTCGGAGGTGGAGTAGTGTGTATACATCATAATTTAATTACTGTATTGAATAATAATAATAATTAAGTTTTCTCTGATTTTGAAATTGTTTTTTAAAATACGTATTGTTTTATATTTCATTATAAATACAATTTTTCAATATTAAGCATAAATATATTTTCTTTAATTAATAAATATAACTGTTATTTAAATATTAAATATAAATCTTTATAAATAATTATTCTTAAATATAATATACTAGCTAATACCCGGTGTGCTTTGCCACCCCCCGAAATGAAATACATGGTAATTAAAGGATTAAAAAAATATATTCAAATAAAATATAAAATATAAATATAAATAAAAAAAAAAAATATATTAGTAATTAAAATATAACATTTTTCTTAAAAATTAGATAGATAGATAGATAGATAGATAGATAGATAGATAGATAGATAGATAGATAGATAGATAGATAGATAGATAGATAGAACCCGCAAGGGTATCCTCAGGAGAGGATAACGGGCATGACGACCCCGCGGACCCTTATGTTACGTAGGTGTTTACACCTACACACCAAAATCCAGGCGCGACGGATCCCAGAATGGGCGGCTTCCTGGTCGGTGTCTGAACCCATGTTAGGGTCGGCCGTATTTTTTTTCTCCTGGCGGAAGTAATAAAACGCGAAAAGCTTACTGCCGCTTACAACGTGGCATACAAAGCTACGAATATTCACAAGCCAATTCGGGAAAACCTTAACTGTGCTTTCGCACTATTTCAAGAACTGAAGGAACAGAGAAGAGAGCTTGCTGCTACCGCGCACTTACCAAGAAGACAAAGGAAGTCAGAGGCAACTCAAACCGTCAATATTTCACCGAAAGGAAAGGATGAGACTGTGTCCGAATCCCCCGTACAAGAGAGAAAGAGAAAGAAGGCAAAAACTACTTCAACTATGGCAGCACTACATTTGCAGTCTGATATCAGTTTACACACGCAACAAGAAACAGAGAACCCTTCACCCACTGAAAATGTGTGGAAAATGGTTAAACATCGAAAAGAAACTAGGAAGAAAACCAAAGGCAGTAAAAAATCGAAGATAATACGTGACCAAGGAGAAGCCCTCGCAATTAAAACTAATTCATCCGAGTCATACGCGGATGTAATCAAGGCAATGAAAAAGAAAATAAATCCCTTGGAAATTGGAGTACAGATAAAGGGTATCAGGCGTACTAAAGCTGGTGAGCTACTAGTTAAGCTTAATAAAGGCGAAGGTCAAGCTGAAAAACTTAAAAGTGCCATAAGCAATTCCCTCGGTGAGGACGTCATGGTTAGAACTGTTTCGAATAACCAGCGAATCTACATAAGGGACATGGATGAAGCAACTGATGAACCCGACTTACTCTTTGCTCTTCAAGAAGCCACGAAATGTGAAGACGCAACTGTATTTAAGGTACTCAATATAAGGGAGTCCTATGGTCGGACAAGACAAGTGTTAGTTCAGCTACCAGGTCACTTAGCAGCAACCCTCTTGCAGTTGAACAAAATAAGAGTAGGCTGGGTTATGTGCAGAATCCGACTGAAAGCTAAAATAACAAAATGCTTTAGATGCCTGGATCAAGGCCACTTAGCCAAAGAATGCCAAGGGAATGATAGGGGAGATCTGTGTAGAAGATGCTGTAAAACAGGACACAAATCTATTAATTGTACTGAGGAGGTAAACTGTATATTATGTCAGGAAGCCGGAGCAAAGAAGACATGACATTTTGTTGGTAGCACTTTTTGCGTAAGAAATAGAACAAAATGTACATAAAATTTCTACAGATAAACGTAGGAAGAGGGAGAGAAGCTCAAGACTTGATGATGCAAAAAGCATCCGAAATTCAAAGTGACGTGCTGTTAATAAGTGAGCCCTATAAAAAATATCCGACGCTAACATGGTTCGAGGATACCAGCCATCGCGCAGCCATTTTGGTTAGAAACAACAGAATTACCATCCGTGACGTATGTCAAGACTACTTTGGTTTTGTGTACGTAACAATTGACAAACTTAGAATATACAGTGTCTACAAATCCCCAAATGTAGAAATCTCATCATTTACAAACATTATTAGAAATTTGGAAAAATCTATCAGATCTTCTGATTACGATGTCATTATTGGAGGAGATTTCAACAGCAAATCACCAGAATGGAATTCAACCACCCTAGACAATAGAGGGATAACAGTGTGTGAATTGATTGCAAGTCAAGGTCTAACAGTGTTCAATAATGGTCACAAGTTAACGTTTAGGAGGGGAAATGGAGGCAGTATTATAGACATAACCTTCGGAACAACTTCGTTATATAACGAGTACATGAACTGGACTGTACTAGATGATATCACCTTAAGTGATCATCAATACATCACGTTCAAAATTGGCGAAAAGCACACGGGTCCACCACATAACGTAAACTTACCGAAATGGAATGTTAGGAAATTAAACGCCAAAAAACTCTTGCAATATTTAAGTCAACTTAAAGAAAAAAGAGCACATAACCAACCAGAAATGGAAACACCACGTGAACACGTTAAATCACTAAATTTGATATTGAGTAAAGCTTGTAATATGTCCATGCCAAAGTCGAAGCCATACAACAACAAATCACCAGTATACTGGTGGAACGATGACATAAGAGACTTAAGGAGTAAATGCCATGCGGCACGTAGAGCAACAACACGGAACTACAACGACATTGTGTTAAAAATCAACTTTAAAAAGGCCCGAAAAGCGCTCAAAATAGCTATACGAGATAGCAAAAAAAGATGCTGGTCACGAATGTGTGCAGAAATTGATTCAGATCCGTGGGGAAAGCCCTACAAAATTGTTATGAAAAAATGAGGAACAATGAAACCAATACCAGGAATTAAAGAGCCAATCTGGGCAAAAGAAATAGTAGAACACCTTTTCCCTTATGAAGGAGACCAGTTTGCCAAAATTCAGAGATTGCCAATTGGAGACTTTAACAGGCTAAGTGTGGAAGAGATAAAATTTAGTTGCACAAATCTCAAAAACAATAAAAGCCCTGGACCTGATGGTGTCCCAAACGAGGTACTACAAGTCTTAGGTAACATCTGGACAGAGTTAATACGTAATACATTCAATACCTGTCTGGAGCATGGAATCTTCCCAACAAAATGGAAAATACAAAATCTTGTACTACTGCGTAAAGGAGACAAACCACTAGACCAACCTAGTTCATAACGACCACTATGTATGCTAGACTCAATTGGAAAACTATTTGAGAGCGTAATTATTAAAAGACTTGAGAACAAAATAGAAGAACTAGGGGGTTTATCCCCAAGACAATATGGTTTTTGTAAAGGCAAAAGTACGATAGATGCCATCTCTGAGGTTGTGTTCTACACAATAGAACACTGCTATATGAAACAACACATTGCATAAAGGAACATCAGATTACGGTAGGCGTTCCACAAGGATCTGTATTAGGTCCTTTCCTGTGGAATGTTATGTATGATGGGCTATTAAATATGGAGTTGCAACAAGGTGCAAAAATAATTGGCTATGCAGATGATATTGCGCTGGTCATAGAGCAGCAAACGGTCGAACTTCTGCAGATAGTAGGAAACGATAGTTTAAGAAGATGTAACAATTGGCTGGAGAAAAATGGCCTACAACTAGCAGCAGCTAAAACAGAGGCGATACTGGTAACAGATAAAAGGAAATTTATCCCTCCAAAACTTCGACTTCGAGATACTTATATTCACTATACTCGAAGTCTATGCTATCTGGGAGTACAATTAGATGACAAACTTAAATTCTGCCAACACAAAAAGAATATAAGAAATAAAGCTATGAAAACGGCTACATCACTTGCCCGTATAATGCCAAATAACGAGGGACCTAAGCCTCACACTAGAAAGTTGATTAATAGCGTATTGCATTCTCAACTTCTCTACGCTGCACCAACCTTTGCATCAATTGTGAAGATAAAAAGCAGAACAAAGGAGTTGCAGAAACCTCAAAGAATGTGTGCTCTTAGGATCATATCTGCTTATCGAACAGTATCCACGGCAGCAGCCTTGGTACTAGCAGGTATACCACCTATCGATCTACTAGTCCTAGAAAATGTATTGAACAGTATACAAACACAACGGAGAGGAAAACTATTTTAACAGAAATAAGAATAAATGCCAGAGCAAACCTTATGAATAAATGGCAAGAAAGATGGCAACAGGAAGAAAGAGGCCGATGGACATACCATTTAATTCCCAATATAAAAAATTGGTTAGAAAGAAATCATGGTAACATGAATTTTTATCTGACCCAGGTCATGACGAACCATGGTGATTTAAATCAATATTTGCATAGATATAAGATAAAAAGTTCACCTATGTGTGACATACGACAGAACCAGAAACAGCAGGTCATATGCTTTTCGACTGTTCTAGGTGGGTCATACAAAGACAACATCTGAACAGCAAGGTAAACGCTATTGTCACTGCTGAAAACCTTCTGCAGATAATGCTTAGATCCCAGGAATCCTGGACGCATTGTGAAAGCTACATAAACAGCATTTTGAGAACCAAGTCTATAAATTTCCGAACCTCCTAGAGTAAAAAGGGGGACGTAGGAATGTAACACGAGAGTAGAGACGAATTCGCATTGAACCAGTCATCCTGAAGAAATGCCACAGCAGTACCAGGTTGATATGGAGGATTTTCGTGGGGCCACTAGATGATAGCGCGCTATCACTACGTCCATTAAAAAAAAAAGATAGATAGATAGATAGATAGATAGATAGATAGATAGATAGATAGATAGATAGATAGATAGATAGATAGATAGATAGATAGATAGATAGATAGATAGATAGATAGATAGATAACGGGATTAACAACCCCGCGGACCCTAGTTTTGGCAGGTATGGAGGGCGTATAAGAAAAATGTGCAAGTGCCTTATGAAATCCTGTGACGGAGCGAGTGGATGCCGCTCTTACTTATGTATCCAACCACAGGGGACCCCTCAAGAGAGGTTGTATGGAGAGTGACGACTCCATGGTCTTTCCCCAGTCACACATATATATTGTATATACATACGAGGACTCCGCCGAAAGGCATTAAGATCAAGCCCAGTAAGGTCTTAATTATGGCATTTATGGAATTTTTGGATTGAAATTGACAGTACCCCGAGCTGACGGATGTGGTATTCCAGAACTTTAGTATGTGGAAGTGAAACTTCACAGAAATGGCTTCTGGGTTAATGCCACAGCTGCCCCCGTCCCATGAAAACTTGGCAAGTCTTGTAGAGCGCTCAGAAGCCGTCACCATTAAGTTAGCGTTGTAGGATCGGATGAATAATCCCCGACTTACACGGATCTGGCTCTGACATAAAGTCTCATGAGGACCTTATGCCAACCCTCGCATGGCCTCCCTGCTCTGCATAGATAACCATGGGATCTTGACGTGACTACACATAAATAATAAAACATTAATGAATACGAGAGAAACACCCGGTATAGATGGAGAAGGAGATAAAAACAACGAGAAAGAAACTATCACCAATACAGAGGATAACAACCGGAAACAACGGAGGCAAGAAGAACAAATGTTAATTGAAACATTTAGCAAACTTGGGAGCAAACTAGCATAAAGTTGTTCAAAATGCAAAAAATATACATAAATCCGTGCGAGATGATATTACCTGCGCGATGGCATTATACGAGCAGATAAAAGATTTGAGAAAAAATATGGTAGATCACGTCATAGATCTGGCTGCTGGACATGAAGGAAAAAGAAGCAGGGGGTCACGGTCAAACACTCCAGATCGTGAAAGACACCCAAAAAAAAACTCATAACGGTGGAGACACCTAGGACCACGGAAACACCAATCGTAGAAGTGGAACTTTCTCACGTAAGCAGTGATAAAAACGAATGGAAAAAAGTGAGACATAGAAAACAGAAGAAGTCCAAGGAAAAGGTCAAATTAAAAGACAAAGGAGAAGAGCTAACGATAAAAACTAATACCGAAGCCACCTATGCGGATGTATTGAAAAAAATGAAAAGTAACATTGATCCTATGGAAATGGGAATTGAGATCAGGACAATGAGAAGAACACGATCGGGTAATATCTTTGTGATATTTAATAAAGGAGAGGGCCAAGCTGAAAAGTTAACACGTGCCATTGAACGTACTCTTGGAAATGATGTCAGTGTTAAAACAATAACATAAAACTGCGTAATCGATATTAGGGATATGGATTAAGCAACAGAGGAAGACGATATTATAAGCGCTCTTATAACCACTACAAAAGTGTTACCCACAAAAGTTAAAATACTTAATATTAGGGATTCATTTGCTAGGACGAAACAAGCACTCATACAAGTTCCGGAGAGTATTGGCACTCTACTTCTTGAAACCAAAAAAATTAGAATTGGCTGGGTGATCTGCAGAGTACGAAAGAAAGCCAAGACTACACAATGTTTCCGATCCCTTGATAAAGGGCACATGGCGAATACGTGCAAAGGAACAGACAGATCGGACGTATGTAGAAAATGTTGCAATTCCGGTCACAAATCCAAACAGTGCAAAGGACAAACGAGATGTGCTATATGCCAGGAAGCAGGAATGGAGAATATACAACACTATATAGGCAGTATAGCCTGTGTAAAGAATAGGAGGGAACATCAACGAAATGATTAAATTTCTACAGATAAACCTTGGCCGAGGAAGAGAAGCACAAGACCTTATGATACAAAAAGCAAGAGAAGATAACATAGACATACTATTAATTAGCGAACCATATGGCAAATTACCTACATGTATATGGTATGAAGACACAAGTCACCGTGCAGCTATACTCGTTCAAAGTAGGAACGCGAATATTAGTGAAATCAACTAACAATGTGAGGATATATAGCTGCTACTTCTCACCAAACTTAAATCACGAAGATTTTGTCAGGGCTATAAACAACCTGGAAGAATCTATCCGCACAACAAGGAGTAAAGTTATTGTAGGAGGAGATTTCAATAGCAAATCCCCAGAATGGAACTCCCACACACTCGACAATAGAGGCACAATAGTCGGCGAAATGATTGGAAGTCTTGGAATGACTGTCTTTAACAATGGGCACAAGCTAACATTTAGAAGAGGCTCAGGAGGTAGTATCATAGATATTACCTTTGGAACAATGGATCTATATAACGAAAACATGAACTGGATGGTGCTTGAGAACTTCACGCTGAGTGACCACCAGTACATCACTTTTGGCATAAATGTTTGCACTCACAGAACGCAAACTGATGAGAGTCTACCTAAATGGAATGTTAGGAAACTTAAGGAGGACAAACTTACTAGCTACTATCATTAGATGTAAACAAAGATACGCTGAAAACCAATTATTGGAAAACGATGTCAACTTTATAACAGAATCTTTAAATAAAATCCTGACAAAATCGTGTGATGTCGGAATGAACAGAGTGAAACCATACCGAGGCAAATCCTCAGTCTACTGGTGGAATGACGAAATACGCGAGTTGAGAAAGAAATGTTTATCCGCACGTAGAGCATCCACTCGAAACCACAACGACATGAACTTGAGGCTTGAATTTAAAAGTGCGAGGAAGTCCTTGAAAATTGCCATTAAAAACAGCAAAAAGAGGTCTTGGGCAGCACTCTGCGAAGAAGTTGATCTTGACCCCTGGGGTAAACCATATCAGATAGTGATGAAAAAAATTGGTGTGATAAAACCGATACCAGGCATTAGGGAACCAGGTTGGGCAACAGAAATTGTTAAATCATTGTTTCCGCTCGACACGAACCTTGAACACAAGGAACCACTACAACAAGAGATTCAATTCCAGCCGCTAAGCATAGAGGAACTGAAACTGGCATGTGGCAAATTGAAAACAGGCAAGAGCCCCGGCCCAGATGGCATACCAAATAGGGTATTGCAATTAGTATGCGAACTATTGTTACACGCAATTAGACAAGGTATATTCCCTGACAAGTGGAAAATACAGAAACTTGTACTTTTACGGAAAGGTGAAAAACCACTTAACGAACCCAGTTCTTACAGACCACTGTGTTTGCTAGATTCGTTAGGGAAACTTTTTGAATGCCTCATTTTGGATAGGCTCTCTAGACGCATAGACGAACTTGGAGGACTATCCCCAAACCAATATAGATTTCGCAAAGGAAGAAGCACAGTCGATGCTATTACTGAAGTAGTACAAACAGCAATGGAAGCCAGAACCACAAAAGGCTTCTGTGTAATAGTAACACTTGATGTTCAAAATGCCTTCAATACGGCAAAATGGAGTGTGATTTTAGATGCGTTCGAGCATAAAGGAGTATGCGACTATCTATATAACATAATAGCGGACTACTTACACAACATGATCTTCCTGTATGATACCGATGAAGGTTTGAAACAGTACCAAATAACAGCTGGTGTGCCACAGGGGTCTGTACTGAAACCTTTTCTGTGGAACGTCATGTATGATGGCCTTCTAAATATATCATTCCAAGATGGAGTAATACTAATTGGATACGCTGACGACATCGCGCTTGTGGTATCACAACCAACAGTCGAACTCACACAAATAGTTACGAATGACAGTCTCAATAGATGTGACAGATGGCTCAGAAGGAATGGACTTCAGCTTGCAGCGGCGAAGACAGAATCAATATTAGTTACTTCCAGAAGAACCTTTTTAAAACCCAAAATCAGGCTACAAGGAAATAACATTGCTTTTCAGCGTAACTTATGTTACCTAGGCGTACAACTTGATGGCAACCTGACCTTTGGGGAGCACGTTCCAAATATACGAAACAAAGCTTTAAAAACCGCATCATCGCTGGCAAGAATGATGCCTAACAGAGGAGGACCAAGACCGTATTTTAGGAAACTAATAAATAGCGTAGTTCATTCGCAAATATTATATGCAGCTCCAACATTTGCCACAGCTATGAACCAAAAATGTAAAGTAAGGGAACTACTGAAACCTCAGAGAATCAGTGCTCTCAGAATTATATCGGCTTATCGCACAGTACCGACATCGGCAGCGTTAGTATTAGCTGGTCTGCCACCAATAGATCTTCTAATAATGGAAAAGAAAGAGATATATAAGCAGTTGAAAAATATTCGCGCTAACACCGGGAATACAGCAAACCAACGTTTACAAGAATCCGATGTACAGAATAATGCTAGAGCTAAGACATAAGAAAAATGGCAGGAAAAATGGACATAAGATGTAAGTGAAGATGGACATACTACCTTATTCCAAACATCAAGGAATGGGTCGATAGACCACATGGGAGCATTAATTATTATATGACACAATTCCTAACAAAAGATAGATCCCCCGCAAGGGGATTCTCAGGAGAGAATTTCGGGAATTTACGATCCCGCGGACCCTAGTACTCAGGTATGGAGAGCGTGCTACAAAAAGGCTCATGTGCTTTATGAAGTCCTGTGAAGGGGCGAGTGGATGCCGCCCCAAAATAGGCATCCAACCACAGGGGTATCCTCTAGAGAGGCATAGTTAGAAGAGTGACGACTTCGTGGTTTCCCCAGTCATGAGCCCAGGCGCGACGGTATCCATAGTGGACGGCTTCCTGGACAGCCAGGGGTCAGGAGGTGGTCGATTGCTGAACAACCTGCAGATATGTAGGTTAGCTGCGACAGATAAGCAGCCCCCGATACTGAGCAACCACAGGGGATGCTCTCTATCTGAGAGGGCAGTTGGAAGAGTGATGCCTTCGTGGATTCCCCAATCAGGAAAACCCAGGAGCGACTGACCCATAGTGGGCGGCTACCTGGTCTGCGTCTGACTTTAGGAGAAGCGGCAGGATCTATGATAACTCGTCTTTATGGCATTAGGATCGAGACCAGTAAGATCCTAATTATGGCATACTGGAAAGCATGGACATGAACAGATGGACATTTGGCCTGACGACTACAATATTCCAGAACTTGAGTATGTCGGGGTGAAACCCTACAGAAATGGCTTCTGGGTTAATATTGCAGCTGCCTCCGTCCCGTTAAAACTTGGGAAGTCTCGGAACACGCTCTAAGTTTCGTCGCCATTAAGTTGGTGGTGTAGGTTCAGTTGACATTGTCCTGATTAGTACGGGTCTGGCTCTGAACACAACGTCTCATAAGGACGTTGCGTCAACCCTCGCATGGCCTCCCTGCTCTGCATAGATAACCATGGGACCGAATAACGTAACTACACATCGAACTTGGATAACGGTTTTGAGTTGGGACTAAGTGAAGATATGATTACCAACGACAACAACATAATGGAGATAAGAGAGGAGAACCTTTTTAGATCAAGCAAGAGAATGCAAAGATCGCCAATTAAGGGTGTAACATCATTACCTATTACAAACAGAATAGGTGAAGACGCTGAGCATTTGGCACGTCTCAAAATTGAGGAAGAAAAGGCATTTGTTAGCCTTGGAAATAAACTAAGTGCAATGAACACCATTGTTTGTGATGCGAGAAACATTCATAAGACTGTGAAGGACAATCTTATGCAGGCTGTTGCACTCTACCAACAGATTCGGGAAAATAGAGAGGCAATTGCTCTCAGTAGCATTTTGGATACACCCCAGGGGAGAACAGAGATTCCGAGAATCAGCAAAGCGACACAAACTGAGAGGGAATCGACTAAGGATGGTTCGAAACGTGCAGCCTCCCTCTCGCCGGCAAGAGATAAACTTCCTAAGAAAGTTCGCACCACACAACCTGCGGAAAAAGTTGTTACTACGGAAAACACCACACAGTGGATCACGGTGGAGAGGAAACGGAAAAAGTCACGAAATACGAAGAAGAGAGACGGTGATAAGGTCATAGGGCACAGAGGCGAAACTTTAACCATTAAGACAGATGGTTCTAGTTATGCTGACATATTGAAGGGTATGAAGACTAAGATAAACCCTGAAGAAATTGGCGTAGGCATAAAAAAGATTCGGAGAACAAAGGAGGGTAATGTTCTAGTTGAGATGACAAAAGGAGAAGGTCAAGCGATGAAACTGGAGAACGCAATAAAAGGATCTTTCGGCGACAACATCCAAGTCCAAAGGAATGTTGAGAAATTTCTCTTAGATATTAGGGATATGGATGAAAGGGATATTATTAGTAGCATCCTACATTCCTCCAACGAAGTGGATGCTAACAGTATAAGGGTTTGTAATATACGCGATTACTACGGCAACACGAAACAGGCACTAGTCGAAGTACCTGTGAATGTGGCTATAACCATATTGAAGGGAAATAGGATGAAAGTGGGACTGGTGATGGAATCGGGACATCTCGCACGGTCTTGCCATGGAAAAGATCGTAGCCAGACTTGTCGAAGATGCGGTATAGATGGTCATAAGTCCAATGCATGCAAGAGTGAACCAAGGTGTATAATCTGTCTGGAAGCTGGCCGACAGAGTATAAACCACTATATTGGGTCTGGTAGCTCATGTAGATAGAGGAATGGCAATTAGGATACTCCAGATAATCTTGGGGAGAGGCCGACAAGCCCAGGAGCTTATGATTAATAGGGCTATGGATAAAGGGGTGGATATTGTGCTGATAAGTGAACAATATGCCCGAATCGAGGGCAGTGCCTGGTACCAGGATGTCCTGGGAAAGACATCAGTATATGTACGGAATCAATTGATGATTATAGATAAAGTTGAGGAAGACAATGAAAACTTCATTGTAATACATACCAACGGCATCAGAATATATAGTTGCTACTTCTCACCATGCATGGAGATAACAGATTTTCTGGGTGGAATTGATAGAGCATTACTGCTCTTGATGATGTCAAGAGCAGTAATGCTCCAGTGCTTATAGGAGGAGACTTTAATGCCAAGGCAAGAGAATGGCTTTCAGAGATGACAGACAGAAGGGGAATTGCAGTAAGCGAGATGATTGCGTCCCTAGGACTGATTGTTCTGAATAGAGGAAGTTCTCCAACCTTTAGGAGAAGAGACTCTAGTTCGATTATAGATATTATTTTTGCTTCACCGGCTATAGCAATGAATACTATGAAATGGGAAGTCCTAGAGGATGAGACACTGAGTGACCACCAATATATTCAGATGGAGATATACCTATCTCACACCACTGTCGCAGCGAATCCGACCCGATCTAAATGGAACACCCGTAATATAAATACAGAAAAGTGTTTGGAGAAACTAATGGATATAAAGTCAAGAACGCATGTATCCGATGACCTTGGCGTGGATACTAAGACTGGAATACTCATCGACATACTCACAGAGATATGTAATTTTGGGATGAAGAGAACTACAACACTTGGCAAGAACCGGAGACAGGCCTATTGGTGGAACCAAGAAATAGCTCAACTCAGAAGGGAGTGTCATGGAGCTAAACGGATTGCTACAAGGAGTAAAGGTGACCAAGTGGCAATGGAGATATACAGAAGAGCTCGAAAGGATCTCAGACTAGCTATTAAGAATTCAAAGAGAAAGGCGTGGGAGTCACTATGTGAGGAGGTAGACAAGGACCCATGGGGTCTCCCATATAGGATAATAATGAGGAAAATCGGAAACCGAACGAAGATACCAGGTATTTCGAATCCAAATTGGGCATACACGATAGTTAGTACACTTTTTCCGTCAGGCGACGTCCGTGGCGACCTTTATTCGGCGCAATGTGCAGGGGCATGTGACCTTTTTACTCGGGAGGAGGTTATTGAAGTATGCCATACTTTGAAGAGAGGTAAGGCACCAGGACCATATGGGATCCCAAATGAGATAATAACTTTGGTTTGTGAAAATTGGCCAGATTTGTTTAGAGAGACATTTAACATGTGTCTGAGAATGGGTACCTTTCCTAGGATATGGAAGAGGCAATTTTTTGTTTTGCTACGCAAAGGCGAGAAACCACTCGAGAATCCTTCTTCATATAGACCGATATGCCTACTGGACACTTGTGGAAAGTTTCTGGAGAAACTGATAACAAAGAGACTAGAAACGGAAATTGAAGGAAATGGTGGATTCTCGCGAATGCAGTTTGGATTTGTAAGGGGAAGATCGACGATTGATGCTATCCGGGAGGTAGTGAGTACTGCGGCTAGCGCTATGAGACGCATGAGATTTTGTTCCATTGTCACCTTGGACATTAGGAACGTCCTTAACTCTGCGGACTG
Organism: Protophormia terraenovae; assembly: GCA_951394005.1. Lineage (NCBI taxonomy): Eukaryota > Metazoa > Arthropoda > Insecta > Diptera > Calliphoridae > Protophormia > Protophormia terraenovae. Next base: position 93,964,230 of record OX596073.1, on the reverse strand, counting down.
GAATGTCATTTGTCAGACAATGAGAGAGAGAGGATTTTCAGGATATTTGATCAATATGGTTGATGACTATTTGAGGGACAGGATCCTAGAATATGAAACCGAAAACGGTATGGATCACTACGAAGTGTCAGCTGGTGTACCACAAGGTTCCATATTAGGTCCATTTCTATGGAATCTAATGTAGGACGGACTACTGAATTTGAACCTACCGCGTGGATCAAAACTAGTGGGATACGCAGACAACGTGGCATTATTGGTAGACCAACCATCCACACCTTTGATCGAGATAGTTACAAACGAATGCCTAGGAAGAATTAATACTTGGCTAAATCGAAGAACTTGAGACTAGCTGCCAGTAAGACCGAATCGATTTTGGTGACCAAACGAAGAGCGTTTGAATATCCAAAACTTAGGGTTGACGGTCAAGAGATAAATATAGGCGAGAAGTTGAAATATATAGGTGTTGTACTAGACAGTAAGTTGTCTTTCGAGCCGCACATAAGGATGGTTTCTGAAAAGGCATTGACAACAGCTTCGAAACTGGCGAGGATAATGCCAAATATTAAAGGTCCAGGGCAAACAACAAGACGATTAATTTCCACAGTTGCTTATTCTCAGGTGCTATATGCTGCCCCGGTTATAAGTGAAACTATTTCAGGTAGTAGGAAGCTTAAGAATCTTCTGGGAAGAGTTCATAGAGCCTGCGCATTAAGGATAATATCGGCATATCGCACGATATCGACTGACGCGGCTTCTATTCTTGCTGGAGTACCCCCAATCGACCTGATACTCGAGGAAAGGAAGGCAATATATGATGCACGTGCATCTAGTAACAGCGAAAGGACTCTCGTAAAACGGATTTTGAGGAAGAAGTTGTTGCAAACATGGCAGAGGCAATAGGATGAAACGGAACGAGGAAGATGGAACCATGAACTCATTCCCAATATAGAACGTTGGCTGAATAGGAAACATGGGGAACTGAATTTCTACTTGACTCAGGTCTTTAGTGGGCATGGTAACTTCGGTATTTACTTACAAAGATTCCAACGGAGACAATCGGCTATGTGCGAAATGTGCAATGGATACGATGACAACGTTGAGCACACAGTCACAAAATGTAGTTTTTGGAACAGTAGGAGAAATGCATTATCTGATGAGCTTCGTAACATGACGGTCGAACAACTGGTGGAATTAATGTTGACACGAGCGGAGGAATGGTATAAATACTCTAATTTCATTCAAGAAATATTGAGGGAGAAGACCGAATTACAGCGACAAGTGCAATTGCCGAACCCCTAATCTCATACAAATGTATGTTGGACGGGAGAGTAGGAAAGGGGAACAACCGCACTAATCGGTAAATGAACCCCACCCCGAAGTAATGCGGCAGCGGTTCCGGGGTGGTGGTTCCAGCGTAGGACCAATAGATGATAGTGCGCTATCACTACGACCACAAAAAAAAAATTGATAGATAGATAGATAGATAGATAGATAGATAGATAGATAGATAGATAGATAGATAGATAGATAGATAGATAGATAGATAGATAGATAGATAGATAGATAGATAGATAGATAGATAGATAGATAGATAGATAGATAGATAGATAGATAGATAGATAGATAGATAGATAGATAGATAGATAGATAGATAGATAGATAGATAGATAGATAGATAGATAGATAGATAGATAGATAGATAGATAGATAGATAGATAGATAGATAGATAGATAGATAGATAGATAGATAGATAGATAGATAGATAGATAGATAGATAGATAGATAGATAGATAGATAGATAGATAGATAGATAGATAGATAGATAGATAGATAGATAGATAGATAGATAGATAGATAGATAGATAGATAGATAGATAGATAGATAGATAGATAGATAGATAGATAGATAGATAGATAGATAGATAGATAGATAGATAGATAGATAGATAGATAGATAGATAGATAGATAGATAGATAGATAGATAGATAGATAGATAGATAGATAGATAGATAGATAGATAGATAGATAGATAGATAGATAGATAGATAGATAGATAGATAGATAGATAGATAGATAGATAGATAGATAGATAGATAGATAGATAGATAGATAGATAGATAGATAGATAGATAGATAGATAGATAGATAGATAGATAGATAGATAGATAGATAGATAGATAGATAGATAGATAGATAGATAGATAGATAGATAGATAGATAGATAGATAGATAGATAGATAGATAGATAGATAGATAGATAGATAGATAGATAGATAGATAGATAGATAGATAGATAGATAGATAGATAGATAGATAGATAGATAGATAGATAGATAGATAGATAGATAGATAGATAGATAGATAGATAGATAGATAGATAGATAGATAGATAGATAGATAGATAGATAGATAGATAGATAGATAGATAGATAGATAGATAGATAGATAGATAGATAGATAGATAGATAGATAGATAGATAGATAGATAGATAGATAGATAGATAGATAGATAGATAGATAGATAGATAGATAGATAGATAGATAGATAGATAGATAGATAGATAGATAGATAGATAGATAGATAGATAGATAGATAGATAGATAGATAGATAGATAGATAGATAGATAGATAGATAGATAGATAGATAGATAGATAGATAGATAGATAGATAGATAGATAGATAGATAGATAGATAGATAGATAGATAGATAGATAGATAGATAGATAGATAGATAGATAGATAGATAGATAGATAGATAGATAGATAGATAGATAGATAGATAGATAGATAGATAGATAGATAGATAGATAGATAGATAGATAGATAGATAGATAGATAGATAGATAGATAGATAGATAGATAGATAGATAGATAGATAGATAGATAGATAGATAGATAGATAGATAGATAGATAGATAGATAGATAGATAGATAGATAGATAGATAGATAGATAGATAGATAGATAGATAGATAGATAGATAGATAGATAGATAGATAGATAGATAGATAGATAGATAGATAGATAGATAGATAGATAGATAGATAGATAGATAGATAGATAGATAGATAGATAGATAGATAGATAGATAGATAGATAGATAGATAGATAGATAGATAGATAGATAGATAGATAGATAGATAGATAGATAGATAGATAGATAGATAGATAGATAGATAGATAGATAGATAGATAGATAGATAGATAGATAGATAGATAGATAGATAGATAGATAGATAGATAGATAGATAGATAGATAGATAGATAGATAGATAGATAGATAGATAGATAGATAGATAGATAGATAGATAGATAGATAGATAGATAGATAGATAGATAGATAGATAGATAGATAGATAGATAGATAGATAGATAGATAGATAGATAGATAGATAGATAGATAGATAGATAGATAGATAGATAGATAGATAGATAGATAGATAGATAGATAGATAGATAGATAGATAGATAGATAGATAGATAGATAGATAGATAGATAGATAGATAGATAGATAGATAGATAGATAGATAGATAGATAGATAGATAGATAGATAGATAGATAGATAGATAGATAGATAGATAGATAGATAGATAGATAGATAGATAGATAGATAGATAGATAGATAGATAGATAGATAGATAGATAGATAGATAGATAGATAGATAGATAGATAGATAGATAGATAGATAGATAGATAGATAGATAGATAGATAGATAGATAGATAGATAGATAGATAGATAGATAGATAGATAGATAGATAGATAGATAGATAGATAGATAGATAGATAGATAGATAGATAGATAGATAGATAGATAGATAGATAGATAGATAGATAGATAGATAGATAGATAGATAGATAGATAGATAGATAGATAGATAGATAGATAGATAGATAGATAGATAGATAGATAGATAGATAGATAGATAGATAGATAGATAGATAGATAGATAGATAGATAGATAGATAGATAGATAGATAGATAGATAGATAGATAGATAGATAGATAGATAGATAGATAGATAGATAGATAGATAGATAGATAGATAGATAGATAGATAGATAGATAGATAGATAGATAGATAGATAGATAGATAGATAGATAGATAGATAGATAGATAGATAGATAGATAGATAGATAGATAGATAGATAGATAGATAGATAGATAGATAGATAGATAGATAGATAGATAGATAGATAGATAGATAGATAGATAGATAGATAGATAGATAGATAGATAGATAGATAGATAGATAGATAGATAGATAGATAGATAGATAGATAGATAGATAGATAGATAGATAGATAGATAGATAGATAGATAGATAGATAGATAGATAGATAGATAGATAGATAGATAGATAGATAGATAGATAGATAGATAGATAGATAGATAGATAGATAGATAGATAGATAGATAGATAGATAGATAGATAGATAGATAGATAGATAGATAGATAGATAGATAGATAGATAGATAGATAGATAGATAGATAGATAGATAGATAGATAGATAGATAGATAGATAGATAGATAGATAGATAGATAGATAGATAGATAGATAGATAGATAGATAGATAGATAGATAGATAGATAGATAGATAGATAGATAGATAGATAGATAGATAGATAGATAGATAGATAGATAGATAGATAGATAGATAGATAGATAGATAGATAGATAGATAGATAGATAGATAGATAGATAGATAGATAGATAGATAGATAGATAGATAGATAGATAGATAGATAGATAGATAGATAGATAGATAGATAGATAGATAGATAGATAGATAGATAGATAGATAGATAGATAGATAGATAGATAGATAGATAGATAGATAGATAGATAGATAGATAGATAGATAGATAGATAGATAGATAGATAGATAGATAGATAGATAGATAGATAGATAGATAGATAGATAGATAGATAGATAGATAGATAGATAGATAGATAGATAGATAGATAGATAGATAGATAGATAGATAGATAGATAGATAGATAGATAGATAGATAGATAGATAGATAGATAGATAGATAGATAGATAGATAGATAGATAGATAGATAGATAGATAGATAGATAGATAGATAGATAGATAGATAGATAGATAGATAGATAGATAGATAGATAGATAGATAGATAGATAGATAGATAGATAGATAGATAGATAGATAGATAGATAGATAGATAGATAGATAGATAGATAGATAGATAGATAGATAGATAGATAGATAGATAGATAGATAGATAGATAGATAGATAGATAGATAGATAGATAGATAGATAGATAGATAGATAGATAGATAGATAGATAGATAGATAGATAGATAGATAGATAGATAGATAGATAGATAGATAGATAGATAGATAGATAGATAGATAGATAGATAGATAGATAGATAGATAGATAGATAGATAGATAGATAGATAGATAGATAGATAGATAGATAGATAGATAGATAGATAGATAGATAGATAGATAGATAGATAGATAGATAGATAGATAGATAGATAGATAGATAGATAGATAGATAGATAGATAGATAGATAGATAGATAGATAGATAGATAGATAGATAGATAGATAGATAGATAGATAGATAGATAGATAGATAGATAGATAGATAGATAGATAGATAGATAGATAGATAGATAGATAGATAGATAGATAGATAGATAGATAGATAGATAGATAGATAGATAGATAGATAGATAGATAGATAGATAGATAGATAGATAGATAGATAGATAGATAGATAGATAGATAGATAGATAGATAGATAGATAGATAGATAGATAGATAGATAGATAGATAGATAGATAGATAGATAGATAGATAGATAGATAGATAGATAGATAGATAGATAGATAGATAGATAGATAGATAGATAGATAGATAGATAGATAGATAGATAGATAGATAGATAGATAGATAGATAGATAGATAGATAGATAGATAGATAGATAGATAGATAGATAGATAGATAGATAGATAGATAGATAGATAGATAGATAGATAGATAGATAGATAGATAGATAGATAGATAGATAGATAGATAGATAGATAGATAGTAGATAGATAGATAGATAGATAGATAGATAGATAGATAGATAGATAGATAGATAGATAGATAGATAGATAGATAGATAGATAGATAGATAGATAGATAGATAGATAGATAGATAGATAGATAGATAGATAGATAGATAGATAGATAGATAGATAGATAGATAGATAGATAGATAGATAGATAGATAGATAGATAGATAGATAGATAGATAGATAGATAGATAGATAGATAGATAGATAGATAGATAGATAGATAGATAGATAGATAGATAGATAGATAGATAGATAGATAGATAGATAGATAGATAGATAGATAGATAGATAGATAGATAGATAGATAGATAGATAGATAGATGATAGATAGATAGATAGATAGATAGATAGATAGATAGATAGATAGATAGATAGATAGATAGATAGATAGATAGATAGATAGATAGATAGATAGATAGATAGATAGATAGATAGATAGATAGATAGATAGATAGATAGATAGATAGATAGATAGATAGATAGATAGATAGATAGATAGATAGATAGATAGATAGATAGATAGATAGATAGATAGATAGATAGATAGATAGATAGATAGATAGATAGATAGATAGATAGATAGATAGATAGATAGATAGATAGATAGATAGATAGATAGATAGATAGATAGATAGATAGATAGATAGATAGATAGATAGATAGATAGATGATAGATAGATAGATAGATAGATAGATAGATAGATAGATAGATAGATAGATAGATAGATAGATAGATAGATAGATAGATAGATAGATAGATAGATAGATAGATAGATAGATAGATAGATAGATAGATAGATAGATAGATAGATAGATAGATAGATAGATAGATAGATAGATAGATAGATAGATAGATAGATAGATAGATAGATAGATAGATAGATAGATAGATAGATAGATAGATAGATAGATAGATAGATAGATAGATAGATAGATAGATAGATAGATAGATAGATAGATAGATAGATAGATAGATAGATAGATAGATAGATAGATAGTAGATAGATAGATAGATAGATAGATAGATAGATAGATAGATAGATAGATAGATAGATAGATAGATAGATAGATAGATAGATAGATAGATAGATAGATAGATAGATAGATAGATAGATAGATAGATAGATAGATAGATAGATAGATAGATAGATAGATAGATAGATAGATAGATAGATAGATAGATAGATAGATAGATAGATAGATAGATAGATAGATAGATAGATAGATAGATAGATAGATAGATAGATAGATAGATAGATAGATAGATAGATAGATAGATAGATAGATAGATAGATAGATAGATAGATAGATAGATAGATAGATAGATAGATAGATAGATAGATAGATAGATAGATAGATAGATAGATAGATAGATAGATAGATAGATAG